>VYZP01016158.1:193-10522 GCA_013400635.1 Hypocryptadius cinnamomeus | reverse complement strand
ATTTTTTTCCCCCACAAGGAAGAGTATCTCTTTTGTAAAAGATAAAGATAAAATTGCTTTCTGCTTTTGTAAAGCAGAAAGCAATTTTATATCACTCAAGGCTCTTTAGAAAAACACCAATAGGGTTTTTTCCCATGGTAAATTTTTTTGCATTGTAATTATGCCATTTTGCATTTGTGAAGACTTCAAGAAGAAAATGTTGAGAAATGTATATTTATGGCAACTGATCTAATGTTTAAGAAACCCCACCTTTTAAACATTTAGATACTGCATAAATATCTGTATTTGCTGATGCAGTTTTTGAACTACTTTCATAAGCAACCTCTATTCCATCCTCAAGTATGACTTTCCTGTCTAAAAGCTTCTTGCTGTCAACATCACAGCTACTCTTCAAGGGGATGCTTTGCACTTCCAAGGTTAAACATCTCTGTTGAATTTTCCTCAGACCTTCAAACAGCAATGCACCTGCATGTGCTACTGCTACAGGTGAGCAGTGAAAGGGTGCCTAACCCCTCCCTCAGGACCTCTCCATGTAAATCTCAGATGCATCAGACTCCCAGGTAGGAAGGACAACAGCCTTTACACGAACATGGAGTTGAGAAAAAGAACATGTTTTTGCTTTGTGAGTTTGCATATATTTAGCCATACATGACTGCCGAGCAGCTTAAATCAAAGCTTCAATCAACAATAAAGGAATGACTGGTAAATGCATACCCAGCATTTAAATGCATGGTAAATGACCTGATAAAACCATACCCAGCACTTGGCAGATGAAAATTCTTCAGGGAAGATACAGAAATAGCAGGAAGTGTTAAAATGCAAAAATCTACATGAAGCTAAAGCATTAACTATCTCATGAAGTTATGCATGCAATTATCCAAACCATCAGGGCATAAGTTACAGTAAGTCCTTAATGGACTTTGCTCTGCTTACGAAAAATTAAAAGTTATTTCTTAAGGTTTCTTTCCATTCTTATGTGATTTATTTACAGAAGAAGAAGGGTATATTTATGCTGTAAAATCAAATCCGCTTTGCATCAGGCAGAGCTAACTAATTAAGTACAATAAGAAGACAAACAGAGAAGTAACTTTTTTTTTTTAAAGCCCAATAAAGGTTAGATACCTGAAAGACATCATTTAACCATTAAACACCACTGCATCAAAGGATAGATCATTAATATTGAATTTAAGTTAACTTTTAAGAACAAAGAGAAAATCAGATTTCATTGCAATACCATAAATATACACACCAAAATCTGCTTAAGATGATGCTTGGTCCAACAGAAGAAGTATTTCCCCTTTGTCAGAGAAGCATTTTTAACAGAAGTTTTATGTCAAATACAATGCTCTGGGCATCTATAAACAATCTTCTTAAACATAGAAAGCTCTTGCTTGTGAGCAGTCCAGATACTGCCCCTGTGAGAGGTCAGTCATGCAGAACCCACACTAGACAGTGGTAATCACTGCAGGAAAGAAGGGCTTATCCTCTTGCTTAGGTATCATTGCTCTTTGTAACACAATCTGCAACAACTCCAGGGCAGGACAGGCCACTGCTACTTTAGCTTTGCTGGTCTCTTCAATTTTTCTTACCTCACATCAGATTGCTTTCAGAATCTCTTTTAGGGTAACTTCAGCCATTATTAGCCTTAGTCATTTGCTCTCATATTCTACTACATAATTTTATAAAACCTAACTGTTGAATTGGTTTCTGGTCGCCATTGTTAATAATCAGTATTTGCAAGAAATTTACTCCTGGTAAGGGTGACAGCCTTCCAGTACTTGAAGGGAGACTACAACAAAAATGGAAAAGGCTTTTTTACAAGTACATGTAGTTACAGGACAAGAGGGAATAGCTTCAAACTGAAGGAGAGGAGGTTTAAATTAGATATTAAGAGAAACTCTTCAATGTGAGGGTGGTGAGGCACTGGAACAGCTTTCCCAGACAAGCTGCAGACATCCCATCCCATTCCTGTAAATGCTGAAGGCCAGGTTGGATGGGGCTCTGAACAACCTAGTCTAGTGAAGGTGCCCCTGATCACGGTAGTTGGGTTGGATCTAGATGATCTTTAAGGGCCCTTCCAACACAAACCATTCTGTGGTTAGTGAGAATTGCAGTCATATCCACCAATACGAATCTGGAGGTATTCTCTGACTGATCAATATCATGGAATAGTTAATCTGAATGCTAGCTGGTAGAAAATTCAGGGTCATCTCTGGAAACTAAAGTGTAGCTATTTTCTTCTAAAAACTAAAGACCTGAATTGTAATTAGTTAGAAGGTAAAAATTGATATTCTATTGGAAGGTATTTAGAACACTTACTGAAGTCAAGTTGTAGGCATTATAATCAAGAAATGCTGCTAAATATTTTGAAGAAGACTTTTGTTGTCATCGAGGGTATACCACCTAATGAGTTGACAGAAGAGCCAAATGTGTAGAAAATTTGTGACAGATTTACCAAAGGAGAATATCTGGAATCCTTTTTAATAAAGATTAAATAAGCCCATTAAATAGCTGTTCACCACTAAACTAACTGAAATATACTATTGCAAGTACCTCTTTTTCATACTGCCCCCTTCTAGTGGAAATTGTGATCATGACTTATGATCTGACTTACGATCTGACTTCTGCTAGTAGAAAACCATGACAGATGGCCTATTCAGGGTTTCTTCAGGATAAACGGATTTAAGTTATAAATAATTACTGGCCTACTGGCCTAATGCTGCAGTTACTGGTAGCAGCTTAAATAACTAGTCCCTTACATAAGTAATCATTACATTAACCTAAAAGCTAATAATTACGTGAATAAGCATTTGAATAATATTACTTTGATAATTTTTGACCAAAATTTCCAGAAAACACGTACAAAAGTAGGACTTAGAAGTGAATGCATGGGAACAAAAGTATGACTCAAACAGCTGAAATGGTTTTTTTAAAATGAGGCTCTCCTTAAGCAATAATAATGGTGGCATAATTATTGTAAGCAATTATTCTTGTTTCTCTGGTTGCTGTCAAAAGAAACTTTGAGAAATTGAGTAGGGAAAAAAAAGGTTGAAGGATTATGTAGTCCTTTCAGTTTTTATGTTTGTGGTTGGGAAATAAACAGAAAAGTTTTGCTGAATAGATAATAAATCTGGAGAGGTGCAAGAAGATGGATGAATATCAGCACGGCCCTCTAGACTTATGTTAGTGGGATTCTTAAAAGCGTCTTTCAATAGTTTCGAATTAAGCCTGAACCTAATTTATTACAATGCCAGACTATAGTGGTTTACTAATTATTTTCCATAGAGAAAATGGGGTTTGCTTCTTTGTGAGATGAAAGCAATGCAGTATATGCAGTTAAAACCACAACTCACACAGCTGGCAGCAAGCTAAGATTCACACAGACCATATGCATGCCAGAGTTATAATATGCCATTCCTAAAAAATAATTTTTAAAAAATTAAAGATGTAGTATTTGTTGTGCTTGCTAATTAAAGTGTAAAACTAGACACAGCATCAGTTTCTCTCTTCAATTTAAATAAGCACACCGTAAGTATCCACCCTCTTGCAAGTCTTTCCAAAGAACCTCAAAGGAATATGACATTGGCAAGGATACCGACAAAATATAAAGTTATAAAACTGAAATCTTGCGTGTACAGCAGAAAATAAACACAATCCTTGATGGCACAGCATTGCTCCCTGGTTCCCTTTAGTGACTGGGTGAACACAAAGATTCCTAACTCTGGGGTGGCTGTGGCGCAGCAGCTCAGGCAACCAAGTCTCATCCTGAAGGTTTGATCTCTACCTCTGACAGCCCTCCCCTGACTTTGCTACCACTCATACTGCTTTCTACTAGGCTATAGTGAACCCTGGTGCTGAAACTGAGACAAGAGTATGCAGCACAGCACAGCACAGAGATGCCCTTGCAGGTGTGCAATGTGGCCTGGCACAGCTGTGCAGCACCTGTTCATGCAGTCCCATACACAGGCCCTGTTCCAAAACCTGTTTAGCTGCTGTACTGAAGAGCAGCTCCATGGCTAATCCATAAGCCCTGCCCTCATGACAGCTTCCAATTATTTGTCCCTTCTACAGCTGGGGTAGAACAGAGACAAGCCTTAGCTTTCCTAAGATACCTTACAACACTGATGACAGTGCAATTGCGACACATAGTCCAGACATGGACACTGGGATTGAGGGCAACCTCAGCAAGTTTGCCAACACCACCAAGGTGTGTAGCTCTGCCAACACACTGGAGGGAAGGGATGCCACCCAGAGGGGCCTTGTGAGGCTTGAGGTGAGCCTGTGTAAAACTCACGTTCAACAAGGCCAAGTGCAAGGTCCTGTACCTGTGATGGGACAATCCCAAGCAAAAACACAGGCTGAGCAGAGAATAGATTGAGAGAAGCCCTAGAGAAAAGAACTTGAGGATGCTGGTGGACAAAAAACTCAACACGACCTGGTAAAATGCCCTGGCAGCCCAGAAAGCAACCACATCCTGGGCTGCATCCAGATCAGCATGGACAGCAGGCCAGGGGAGGGGATTCTGCCCCTCTGCTCTGCCCTTGTGAGACCCACCTGGAGGGCTGCATCCAGCTCGGGGGCCTCCAGCACAGGAAAGATGTGCGCCTGTTAGAACAAGCTAAGGTGATCATAGGGCTGCAGCACCTCTCCCATCAAGACAGGCTCAGAGTTGGGGCATTTCAGCCTGGAGAAGCCTCAAAGGAGATCTTGGAGCAACCTTCCAGTACCTAATGGGAGCCTACAAGAGAGCTGGAAAGGAACTTTTTAAAAGAGCATATACTGATATGACAAACGGTAATGGCCTTAAGCTGAAAGAGGGGAGGTTTAGATTAGATATTAGAAAAAAATGCACTGCTGTGGGGATGGTGAGGCACAGGAACCAGACATCCAGAGAGATTGTGATGCCCTGTCTCTGGGAGCGTTGAAGGCCAGCTTGGATGAGGCTCTGCATAATCTGGTCCAGAGGAAGATTTCCTGCCTGTGGAGGCTGGAAGTGATCCTTAAGGTCTCTTCCAACCCAAAGCATTCTTGGATTCTGTGACCTGTAGTAAATGCCTCCTCAAGGGCAACCATGTTTCTGAATCAACAAGATCCGGAATCAAAGCCTTCCATGGCCTCGATGCAATTCAGTGACACAGAGTCTACCTTGCGCATAAGTATTTGTCCTGGCTGGCTGTTTTCTCAGCTTCCCCCCGCTCCAATGCATGATTATTCTGCCTGTTTTCTGAAAAATTCTCTCTTTTTCTCTCTTTTCATTTACCAACTCTGACTACTTCTGCCTTTAGCACTAATCAATGTGTACTTTTTATTTAAAATCACTTGAATACATAGCTTTTCTCCAAAATAAAACAGTTTCTTGAGCTGGTACATAGGCTATACCTTGTTTCTTTGGCCTCTCAGTTCTTTGAATTTCAAATTTTATTCATTTAGAAATTTAGATGTTTTACACTAAATTCAGATGTTTTTATTTTTTTAAGGTTCTATTAAGGTTTGTATTATTTTGACACTTAGCTCTGTTATACCATCTATTTTCATATATATGTATGTCTCTAATCACAGTGTTTTTACATGAATCTCTCATTTGAAGTAAACAAGCAAGCAACCTTCCATTCTAATGCTTGGTTTTTTATTATCTTAAGAAAAATAAATAAACTAGAAATATTTTTTGAAAGAGCTAATAAATAAAAATTTCACCAATAAATTTCTGGCAAGATAGCAGAACCAACACATTTATAAAATTAATCAAGGATTTAGAAAAGCACATCTACAAAATCATACAACTTGAACAAATAATTTTCACTACATCATCACAGGACTTGTTTACAATTTTGAAATAGATGCCATGCTACAAGGCTCAACAAGCTAGCTGGAGTTTCCAAAGCCGTTCCATTCTCTTGACTGAGACTGAGAACACACACTTAGCACGCACTAGCTCAATAGATCAGATTTTATTAAGGATCCTTTCTCTATATATATATCTCTACAGAAAATAAGCATGCTCCAGGAAACACAAAATAATGGAAAAGAGAGATGAATGCAAGCACACGTAGGTAGTTGGCCTACATTCAACTTTAACACTTAATTAGAAAGCTAAGCAGAGAAAAACTAACTTTGAAAATAAAAACTGTATTTAACCGCAGGCCAGCCACCCACAAACCAGGGAGCATTTCCAGAAGTTCTTAAGGGGAAAAGAAATGTACTGGTGAAAATTATTACATACAGACTATTGTTGTTGCTACTGAAGTACTCATTTTAAGAGTCTCCAAGCACAAAAGAAGAGCCCAGCCTCCCTCTCAGCTTAGGCAATATCTGGGATATAACAAATCCAGGTCAGGCCCCTGATAATTGGGTAGAAGTCGTGGGAAGAAGCAAAAGATAAATAGAAGAGTGCAAACAAGATACTCAAACAGTGGGGTCAGACACACTCCTCTGTGATGTGAAAACTGGAAAAATGAAACATGCACTGAGCACGCAATAAAGCAAAGCACCTCAGGAATCTTATAGCCCAACATGCAATTGGTGAAGGACAGTCTTGTTCATCTCATGCCCATGCTGAAGCTATGTCATATTTTGAATCATTGGGATGTCCCCACACCATCAGAGGAGAGGCACTGGCATGTTTACAATGAAAATCCATTTCTCTGTGCCAGCACTACGATATGGTGTGGTCAGGGTGGGGCAGTCTATTCAGACACAAAATATATTAATTCCCTACACAAGTATTTACTTAAGTCTTTACTGGCAACCCATGTGACTCCAATTTACATAGAGAATTATCAGCTGTTAGTACAAACATTATTCATTTTTAATGCCTCATGTTTCTTGCACTGTAACAAAAAATATACCTCCAGCTGTTAAGATCATAATATCAAGTAAAACATAGTTTCAATTTTTTGCTTCTCTTTAAAAATGACATTTAAATTTAAGTTCTATCATAAGACAGAAAAAATTGCATCTTTCTGTTATCATCTATGTAAAATTTCATCCCAAAAAGGTTTCTTCCCAGCAAGTAAAAGCCCATGACTGCAGTATAGAATGAAGGTGCCACATCAAAATTGCTTTTCAGCAGAGCAGAAGTTTTACTACAGAAGGATTTCCATAGAGTTTTACAGAAAGAATCCTACAGTCCTTAAATTTACAAGAGTATCAAAGAAGTCCTGGAACAGAAACAATACTGGGAATTAAAACACATTTTGCTTCATGTAAACTCAGCAGAGCTATGAAGAGGCACGGTATCAAAAGTGTGAAAATTACACACTTTTTCATTTGCCACTGAAGTGCTTCCATGCTGGAGTACCAGAATGCACACTTTTCATATTTAGAGACTGGTAAAATCAAACCACGACTGCCTGCTAGGTGACAAGCAAGATACTAGATCCTTATTCCCAGCAGCTGTGCCCCACTGGCTTTTTTTGCCATTTCTCTGTTCTTCTAGTTTGTGACTGTTTAGCTAAAAACAATAGTTCTTGGAGAGAAACCAATTTGGATCTTTTAGACATTTCTGAGCTACTTACAGCAGTAATACATTGTTATCACTAAAAACCCATCCAGTAGATTTTGCAGTGATCATATCACAGAATCACAGATTATGCTGAGTTGGAAGGGACCCACAAGGATCATCGAGTTCAACTCCAGCCCTGCACAGGAACATCCCCAACTCACACCATGTGCCTGAGAGTATTGTCCAAACACTTCTTGAACTTCATATCAAGAATTGCTGAACTACATAATACTAACAAAATAATTATGATAAAAATATTGCAGAATGAGTCATCACAGACCTATTGTTGTCACGGATCTATATTTCAGACATACCTGAAAACATAGTATATTTATGTTGCAAAATCTAGTTTATCACAGGTTTATTGATATTAAGAAATCAACAAACTCTGCTTACTGTCTGTTTTATAATGAGGAATCTCAGAGTAACAGAAGAGTGGTTTCACTTTGAACATTTGAAACAGTTTTGCTTGAGAGTACTGCTTGCTAATAGTGAGACATTAATTATATTCACAATGCACAAAAGCTACAAGTAAATTTTAATTTATTCTGGCCTATTGCATCATAGGGGTTTGATCAGTTAGAACTCACACAGAGATGAAACCTGGCCTTGACTCTTTGGCTTCACACAAGAAGTGAAGGTTGCCTAAGCAATCCATGCTGTCACTACCTTTAGAAAAAACAGCATTAATGGTCTTCAGAATAATTAAGCCAGGCACCTTCTGAATGAGCTAAATCTAAAATGAAACAGATAACCATACGGTAATAGGAAAGTATGGGCAGAATACTAATAAGGTAAATCCAGCTTCTTTGACCCCTTCCAGTTCTTGGTGGAAAGTCAACAGTATAATGAACAAGGAATAGAAATTACGATTTACCTGGACTCTCAAAGAACTTTAGGTCATACCTTCCTGAAAAAGATATTTAAGTAAGCAATCATGAGCACTATGCAAAGTTCTGTGTCAGACAAAAACATGTGTCTGTTGAGCAACAATAGGCTGAAACAGGAATATATGAGCTATTTCTGCTGTGAAGAGGTGTTCATGGTTTTACAGTAGGGTTTTCCTGTTTTGAGCATTAGGAGTTCTTGCTTGAGGAAAGTTGCTGAAGCTGACAAAGAAAATAATAAGTAGAGAAAAAGATCAAAATTATTAAGAGATTATTATACACACACCATAACTTCACTGATAGGATCACATGCTGCTTTTCCTTGCATTACTTCATACTCAACGTAGAAAATAATCACTTCACAGAGAGCAGGAAAAAAACCCATTACATGAAACCATGTTTACTATATTGCCCAGGTCCTTCTTCAAATGATGAATTTTGACTTCCTTACAGGTTTTAGTATGGCATTAATTAACACTCAGAAAAGTCTGCTTTACCCACACATCCCTCACCATTCAGGTGACAAATTACTTGTGCCTCTGACACAGTCTACAGGGCTGGTGACAGAGACAGCCTGGCTCCAAACACCTATTTTGCTGACGTATGACAGGACTGCAGACATAGGTTCAAGGCCTGGCAGCAGTTTAGGTGTGAAGTGGTTATTAACTAGCACCAAACACAAGCTGGCTTCTGAAAAGCCAGAGGAGCACTGCCCTCCTCAGGAGCCACAGCTTGTGAAGGCTTGTTAGCAAAACCACAGCAAGAACACGTGAAGACAGCTGGGGCCACACTGCAACTGAGCAAAACATATCTGAAACTTGAGGCACCAGAAGGTTTTGTGAAAGGATGCCGAAGCATTCCTGTATCTGTATTTTTATTCCAGTGAAAAACTGATTGCTTTCTGTCTAAGTCTGCATACATTGCTTTTAAAACTTCACAGAAATCATTTAGGTGACAGCTCAGAATTAAGCTTCTCTCATTGTTCTGATTCTCATGAAATACAGGTGCCTACCCGTACACCTTTTAAGGGAAAATGCTCCTAATAATTACTTCTTCAGGATTTATGCTATGAGCAACCTTTACTGGGACTGGATGGAATGAGAATTAGGAAAGAAAATTTCCTCCCTGAAGTATTCTCCCTCTTTGGCTCTTTTACTGGAAAAAATATACTGACATTTTTCTTCTATGACTTCTTCATTAATGTTAAGCACTCATTTTAAACTTGTGACATCCATAAACTTAATTTGTCAGGTCTTTCATAGATATGTGGCTTTGTTTTTCACCTCTGCAACACATGGTATTTTATATTACAAGGAAGGAGAATAAAACCTGCCTCACAATAACATTCATATCTTTCCAATCCTACCATAACCAGAGGCTAAGGCAGTGCTACACATAATTTACAGATCTTAAGAGGGCTGATACACCTGGAGTTCTATGTGCCAACAGCTTTGCCCTTGCCAATGTACAATGTGCCCTTAGAAGATCTGACCCAAGTTGTCAGGAATCCTTCATTTACCAGTAAAAATTTAAGGTTTTGTGGCTTTCAAATCCTGTTAATCCCTAATTGTAGGTGGAAAACTTGGTGACAACCCTTAACATTATGTATTTTCCTCAGCTATCTAGTTGCACTAGATCCCTGAATTTTTAACTGGCTTTGTTATATCTTAACAGTTTTGCACAGAGTAAGGAACATATGGGCATAATTATTTAAAGATTTCTAAGAGTTTGGAAAAAATAGACATCTCATATTTCACAATTATATTTCACCTAATTAAGCAAAAATAAATTATTTGTTTCAAGAACCGACTCAGTGAAATCTGTCATTACCTAAATTTCAGGGATTGCATGAGTAGGGCAATTGACTGATAAACCCATGGGAACACAGCTGGTGATTTTACAACAACTTTTGAAGGCAATGAAAAGTGTAAACTTCATCAC
>VYZP01016156.1:0-18639 GCA_013400635.1 Hypocryptadius cinnamomeus | reverse complement strand
TGGTTTGAAGCCATTCCCCCTTGTCCTGTCAGTCCAGCCTTATAAATCATCTCTCCATTTTTCTTGCAGGCTCCTTCCTGATACTAACAGAAAATCCAGCACAAAGGGAACCCTCCAAACATTCTCTGCAAACTGTGACAGCCCTGGGGATGCAGGGAGAAAGAGGGGATTGGAGAGACTCCCACTGCTCTCCTGTGTGATGGTTCCTCCAGGCCTGCCAGTCTGGGCAAAATCATTTGAGCTGCTTTGCCCTCCTACCTTTGCCACTGCCAGTTTGGGGCTCCTGCAGGGTTGCTCAGCCCTGGAGGGCAGCACACACCTGAGGGGACACCTGGCTGTGCAGGGCCCTGCCCAGATGGGCAATCAGGGGTTAATTTCCTTTTTCTGGCTGCATGTGCACAGAAGGGAGAGCAGTGGGAGCTTTTCTTTTCCGTGTCATTAGAGTCCCTGTTGTCACTTCCATCAGCAGCACGGCACAGCCTGTCCCTGCCACCAGGGCAGGCTCCTCTCCCAGCTCCATCAGTGTCCCACAGAGCTGCTTTTCCCTGGGATCTGGCACACCCAGCAGCCACTCCTCCATCCAGATTGCCCTGCAGCTCCAGCCTGAGCCGGGAGGAGCCAGCAGAGGAGCAGATGGAAGGAGCCAGGCTGAACATCCCCACCTTGCACGGTCATTGCCAGCCAGGCCTGGATGCAGGTGATAACAGCAGAGAGATGAGAGCAATTAGCACTGATTTGATGCTGCCTCCAAGCCCAGCAACGTGACACTCAGAGGGCTCCCAGGCTCTGCAGCCCATCCCTGTGTCCACCCCACCTCAGCCAGGCCACCAGGGACAGCTCAGGCACAGCCAGCCTTGAGGTGACGTGGATGGGCCTTTTCCTCTCCCCCACACATCTCATGTTGGCTCTGACTCTTTTGTCTGGATGTTTTAAACTAGCAGCAGAAGCCAGGCACTCAAGGCCACACAGGAGAGCATTTGGCAGAGCCTGGGAGATGTGTGATCACAGATCTCATCTTGTCCCAGCTCACCCAGGGCTGTCCTTACACCTGGCTGGGCAGCCTGAGGGACATGGATGCCATCACAGGCTGGGGGACACCAATGTCATCACAGCCTGGGGGACACTGATGCCATCAAAGCCTGGGGCACACCAACACCAAAGCCATCACAGCCTGGGGGACAGCAATGCCATCACAGCCTGAGGGACACCAATGCCATCACAGCCTGGGGGACAGCAATGCCATCACAGCCCTGGTGCTCCCTGGGGCTGCAGCTCCCTGGGACAGGGACAGAGCCAGGGAATGGCTGGAGCTGGGCCAGGGGAGTTTTGGGATGGATTTCAGGAAAGGTTCTTCCCCAGAGGGTGCTGGCACTGCCCAGGCTCCCCAGGGAATGGGCACGGCCCCGAGGCTGCCAGAGCTCCAGGAGCCTTTGGGGATGCCCAGGGTGGGATTGTTGGGGGTCTGGGCAGGGCCAGGAGCTGCACTGGGTGATCCTTGTGGGTCCCTCCCAGCTCAGGAGATTCTTGGATGCCAAGTGCAGAGCTCACACCACGGCCTGATAAAGACACAGGAGTTTTCCAGGAGAGCTCCTGCTGGGTGCCAGCCCCTCCCTCAGCCCCTGTGCCAGGCAGGCAGATTTGTCCAGAAAGCAGATGAGTTCCTCAGGCATGACAGGGATTTCAGAGAATGACACATCCGCTCCCAGGCTCCCTGAGTCCCTCTGTTTCTCTTTGCAGGTGAATTTTATACCTTTTCTAAAATCCCCAGGGATGAGCCAGTTCTTCCCAGTCACTCACGGGCCGGGTGAATGACTGGAAAATGGGAGGATTCAAAAGTCCTTTGAATAGAGCTGAGAGCTCTCTGAAATCAGGATATTTTTCAAGGCTGAGAGGGAGACCAAAGAAAGCAGAACCCCAGGCTGGCACAATTGAGAAAAGAGCGTGGGATGGGAGCACGGTGTGCACGGCAGGCCAGGGCAATCCTTGCCACGGGCACGAACAATCACAAATCCCGAGCAGGGGGCAGTGGGAGGAACAGCTCTGGGGCTGGGGCAGGCACTGCTCAGGCAGGGTGCCCCTGGCTTAATGGGAATTATTTTCCTTAGGTCTTTGTGCTGCTGCCAATTCACTCCTCTGAGCAGACAAAGGAGCACTTGAGGAGTCCAATTGCTGCTGCCTGCAGCCAGCACAGTGTTCCAGGAGGGGAGGAAGGAGCATCCCAGCTGGGCAAGGAGCAACTTCTGCCAGGGCTTCTGGCCCTGTGGGCTTCTAACTTCTTCAGAAAACGGGGCAATTACAGGAGAAATTATCACAAAACCAAGGGGTGGTTTGTGTTGGAAGGGACATTAGAGCCCCTCCCACGAGCAGCACACAGTGGGTAAAGGGGGGACACCAGGTGACACCCACAAATTCAGAGCTGGAGGCCCAGGACACCCAGCATGGAAAGGATTTTCTTTGCAGAGCTGTGTGCAGATGGAAGCATGGAATTGCAAGCACTCCTCACTCCAGCAGCTCCCTGGTTCCCTCTGCAAGGCCTTCCACAGGATTTCTCCTGTTTCTCCGTGGAAGCAGGGAAGGAGCTGCTGGGACCCCAGGCTGCTCTCCCTGTGCCTAGGAAGCAATTAGCAAACATGCCTGGCTCTGAAACTTTCTGTTTTTATTAATTCTCCCTTTGCAATAATCCTCAATATGCTTCGTTTACATTCAACGAGCAAGAGGGGAGCACTGCCTTAGTTAATTTAACTCCCACAAATTCCCATCTCTGCTGGGGAGAGATTGTGCTTCCTTGCAGATAAAGCAGCTTCTTCATATTTCAAAAGGTTAGAGATTAGATCTGCTTACTGCTCTACTTTTATTAAAATTCCTATTTACATTTTTTTCCCACATTGATACAATTACAGAAAAGGCAGAAAGAAAATGTTTGAGCCAGAGCAATCCCTGAGCACTGGAATATCCCTCAGCCTGTACGTCCATGGGTGTGGCAGGGGACAGCCCTGTTTGCTGTCCCTGCAGGTGGGCAGGAGGAGCTGCCTGTCCTCCTCCTCTTCCTCCTCTTCCTCATCCTCCTCCTGCTCCACACACTGAGGGCTCAGAAGTAGCACAAAACCTGACCACAAAACCTGGCTGAATTCCTCAGGCCTGCAGCAAGAGGGAAGTTGAACAAGAAGGCTCCAGGGTGACCTTAATGTGATCTTTCAGGACCTGAAGGGGCTCCAGGAGAGCTGCAGAGGGACACAGGGACAAGGGATGTGGGACAGGACACAGGGAATGGCTCCCACTGCCAGAGGGCAGGGATGGATGGGAGATTGGGAATTGGGAATTCCTGGCTGGGAAGGTGGGCAAGAGCTGGGATGGAATTCCCAGAGCAGCTGTGGCTGCCCCTGGATCCCTGGCAGTGCCCAAGGCCAGGCTGGACACTGGGGCTGGGAGGTGTCCCTGCCATGGCAGGGGTGGGGGGGGGTGGGGTGAGATGAGATGAGATGAGATGAGATGAGATGAGATGAGATGAGATGAGATGAGATGAGATGAGATGAGGCTCCAGCTGATGTTCTGGAAGGGTCCTGCTTTCAGTGAGGAGTGAGATGCCACCCCTGACTCTCCAACAGCAGCTCAGGTTTCTCTCCATCACCTCTTAATCCTCAGGACCAAGGGAATCCATCAGGAGACAAGTGGGTGCTTGGCACAGACATTTTCCAAGGTGTCCTGAGGTTTGCTCTGTCATGCAAAGCCAGCAGGAAAACAAAACCACCTGAGCATGGCAGGCTCCAAAAAGGAGCAGTTATTGAACACTGTGTGGTGGGGAACTCGTTGCCACAAGAAATATAGACAGGTTTAAAAGGCTGTCAGACAAATCCTCCCCGAATAACACCCCCAGGGCTCTCAGACACTGATGCAGCTCCTGTCTGAGGAGATCTCTGAAGCTCAGCCTGCCTGGAGCCTGCAGGCACGTGAGGAGCTGTGGATCCCCGCGCTCCTCCTTCTCTTTCCCTAAGAACTGCAGCTGCAGGGTGTAGAACACTCCCAGGATTTTGTTGGGCTCTCCAGCTCCCCAGTGCCAGGGCATTTTGTGCTCCAGAGGCAGGAGAGGCACGTCCAGGGGTTTGCAGGATTCCTTTCCTCCTGTGGCATGAGGGACATCAAGGTTTTGAAAGGGGCAGGAACCACCTGAGAGCCGTGTTGGGACCTCTTTTCCCAGAGAGCTGGAGATCTTCACCCTGGAGATCTTCACCCAGGGGTCCCCAGGCCTTTTTGCCCTGCTCTGGGCTCAGCTCAGTGGCTCTGACAGAGTGATTCTGTGAATTCTGTGTGAATTCTGTGATTCTGTGGCTCTGGGTCAGTCCCTATGCCCTGCTCCCTGCCCTCCCTCTCTGAGCAGCGTTAACCCACATCCAGACTCTCAGGCAGCAAACACCACCTGCCCTGAGTCCTTTGCAGGAGCATTTCCCTGCACTGGGAGTGCTCCTTAGGGCAAGCAGACAAGGGCTGGGGACAAGAGCCCATCACACAAACCCCGGCCCAGGTGAGCTCAGCTTTGCTCCTCAGGTGTCAGTGCCAGACAATTCCAGGCCTGACAAACCCAGTGCCCCAGGACAGAGCAGCTAAAAGGCTCCTTCACCCCAGGCCTGACTGTTTCCACTCTGTGGCCTGCAGGAATAAGAGCTCTGACCTCTGCTGACAAATCCTTTCCCAGGGAGAGCGGCAGAGCTCCTGAGGCCGTGCTGGGGGACACTGCCCACTCCTCGAGTTTCCAGCAAGCAGAGCGAGACTGTTGGTAAATGTTATAAAACACAAAAGCTATTGGAGTAAATCTTCGCTGTGATGGAGTGATCAGCTGTGGGATGAGTTCCAGGGACAAAATGCCATCAGCACAGGCAATGTGTTTCTGCTCTTCTCGGAAGAGCAAGCACGAAGCTCTCTTCCCACCCCCAAAAATAACCAGCTGGATTTTTCAGGATGCACAAGCAATAGGTCTTTTCTAGCTTTACTAACACCAGGATAACTCTGGTCTCTAGATTTTCATTTTTCCCCAGCAAAGCCACCAAAACCACAGATGTTTAAAGTCCTCCCTTAAACTGCCAGGACACTCTTTCTGCTCCACCCTTTCCCCACCAGCCCCGGCCTCATTCCCTGCCCTCCTGCATTTATTTTCCTATTTATGTTTTAAGGAGATGCCTTAAATTTCCAGCGATGCTCTGGGGCACAGCAGAGGTAAATAATTTGATTTCTGAAATGCATTTGCCGGCAGTGGCGTGCCAGCAGCCTGTCTCCAGCTCTGTGTCACAGCTGCTGTCCCTCTGGGCTGCAGGGACACATGGAGAGGGGCAGGTGTGTGTGAGCACATCCACGCTGCTGCTGCTGCCCACGCAGGCTGGGCTGGGGGGAAAGGGCACAGGGGGGACAAAACTGGGGACTGAGCCCTCTTTTTCCACTCTGAGTTGCATACAAGTGAAGATACTATAAAAGAAAGGCCTCACAAAATGTGGTTTGGGCCCCAGCAGCTCCCCACATTGCCTGCCCCCGTTGGCAGCCCTCGATATTCAGCCATTAATTAGTCCTTGCCGTTATTATTTACTGATCAGCCTTTATTAGTCACACACAGCGCGGTCCCCTCGACACTTGCTTTGTTCTTTTGTGAGATTAGATCAGCCTGTTTGTTCCCTTGTTTACAGACCTGCTGTAATCCCGGCCCCTCCCTTCAGTGTTTAACGAAGGGATTTACTCGAAATTGTTTGCCGGGATTTTCTTCTACAGCTGAGGGATAAGAAGGGTTTGGAGCACGCTTGTTTCATTCCAATCGTTTGTATTAATTGATATTTTAGATCAAATGGAGGAGACTTAACTGGCCTAAGTGGTTGTTACCTCTGAGTCAGTGGCTCCTCTTGGAGGAATGAAACCCATGAATTTTGTTACAGACACTGACAGGGATGTTTGGAGCTCAAACCACAAATCCTCAGTGCAGCCACAAGAACGAGCACCAGGGAGATGGGAATGAGCTGTTACACTTCTGCCACGGCCTGGAGATGGCAATGAGCCATTATTCCACCTTGGAATAACCCAGCCAGGGTGTCACTCCCAGCACTAGAAACATTCAGAAAAGTTGCTGCCACCACAAAGCTCGGCTGCCAGCAGCCAGTGCTGCTTCCTCAGCATGACCTGGGGACAGCAGGGGGACACCCCAGGCCCTGGCAGGAGGGGTGGTGGCTGCCCCTGCTCAGGGGAAGGCTCCCCAGCTGCCCCCCAGCCCTCCCTGAGGGCTCTGGCCCTGTGGGGGACACAGCTCTCCCCCGGCTCCCAGCAGCTGTGCCAAGGTCGCTGTCCGCAGGTGACGATGTTGTGTCACAGTCCAGGAGTCCTCGGCAGCTCCTGGGAAATCCAGCAGAGGCTGAGCCACACGAAGGAAAAAAAGGATCAACCCCTGCTCCTCTGGGCTCCAAAGCAAAGCCAAACCATTCCCCAGGGGCACAGCATCCCAGTGGGACTGTCCCCTCCATCCCCTGGGCACAGCATCCCAGTGGGACTGTCCCCTCCATCCCCTGGGCACAGCATCCCAGTGGGACTGTCCCTGGCCCGAGGCACAACATCCCAGTGGCATTGTCCCCTCCCCTGGGCTGGGATAGCTGCACTCCCCCTCCCTGCACCCTGCACCTTGTGGGTCCCCCAGCTCTGGACATGGGAGGACACCCCAGGCTCAGGACACCTCCGTACAGGTGTCACCCCAGGCTCTGGACAGGTGTCACCCCAGGCTCCGTACAGGTGTCACCCCAGGCTCTGGACACCTCTGGACAGGTGTCACCCCAGGCTCTGGACACCTCCAGACAAGTGCCACCACAGGCTTGGAATAACGAGTGGACCCAGCCAAGTGACAAAAGCACTGCCAGCCCAGCCAAGAGCAGGATTCCATGTGCTGATGAGTAAATGCCTGCACTAAGAATAGCTCCTTCCAGCCTCGCTGCTCACCCACCTTATCCTGCTCCAATTACCTGCCTTAATTTACTCCAGCTGTTCCTCCAGAGCTCCATGATCTATTTTCTACCCCCTCCTGGTTCCTGCTTGATTTCCCTGTGTATTTGAACATTCCCCATTGGTTTCTGTCTGGAAGAGCCTCTCCTGACAGGAAGGCTGCTCCCAGCCTCGCTGTGCTCCCGGTGCCTCCCGCTCCCATCCGCTCTCAGCAGGCTCTGCAGCACANTGGGATTGGGTGGGATTGGGTGGAGCAGATGGGAGTGGGTGAGGGCAGGGTGCAATCCCGTGGGAGTGGGGTGGGATGGGATGAGATTGGGTGGAAGCAGAGTGGAACATACGAGAGTGGGATGGGATCAGCAGAAATTGTGTGGGATTGGGAGGGAGCAGGTGGCAGCAGGATGGGAGTGGGTGCAGTTGGGTGAGATGGGAATGGGACTGGTTGGATCAGAGTGGGATGGGACTTGGTGGGATTAGTAGGGATCGGGGATGGGACTGGGGTTGAGATAGGGTTGGGATCAGGGATGGGTTCAGGGATGGGATCAGGGGTGATGGTTGGGATCAGGGATGGGATTAGGGGTGATGGTTGGGATCAGGGATGGGATCAGAGGCAATGGCTGGGATCAGGGGCGATGGCTGGGATCAGGGAGGGGATCGGGTGGGATCAGGGTGGGATCAGGGATGGGATCGGCGGTCCCGGAGCAGCGCCCGGAGGCGGCGGCCCGCGGTCAGCACCGCTAGGGGGCAGTAACGCACCGCCCGCGGCACCGAACGGGACCGAACGGGACCGAACGGGACCGAACGGGACCGAACGGACCTGAGTGGGACTGAACGGGACCAAGCGGGACCGACCGGCACTGGCCGGGACCGAGCGGGACTGACCCGCCCTGACCGGCAGCGAACAGAACCGGGACCGACCCACTCGGGAACCAAACGGAATGGAGCGAACGGGGCCGACCCGCTCGGAGCGGTACCGACCGGCACTGACCAACGGGCACCGGCAGATGCAGGAATAGTCATTCCTTTAGAGGCATCTGCTCCACCCCACAGCTCAGCTCCCTGGGCGATGCAGCAGCGCTTCCTCTACAAGGAGAGTCTGGGCTCGTGCTCTTCCAGAGGGCAGAGAAATGGGAATTTTCTGACGGAAACCTGGTTATTTGGGACCATCCTGTCCAACTCTGCAGGCTGGAGACGTGGCTCGCTGCAGAACTGGCAGCTCCCTGTCAAGCAGCCAAGGGATTACTGCTTCCCTTCCCGCTAAAGCTCTCCGGTGTTTGTTCCCTCTCCATCCCTCCTATCGGGAGCTTCACACACTCCGTGCCTTTCATCTCCTGCTGGCAGGGTGATCCAGGTGCCTGGAGCCTCTCCAGGCTCAGCAGGACAGCAGGGAGGTGCTGGGCACGGGTCCCACCTCGGCAGGGCTCTCCTTGTCAGCTCTGTCCCGCTGCACCATCCCCAGCCTGCTATCCTTAGCAATGCTCCTTTCCCCCAGCGAGCAGCTGGATAAGGTGTGTTCCCATCCTGTCCTTGGGCTGGGGCTCTGGGAGGTGCCCAGGAAGGCACAGCCACGGCAGCAGGTGGAGGGAACTGTTCCAAACCCTCGCTCCCAGGGTGCTGCAAAGGGAGCAGAACCTCCTTGGCTGGGTGAGGACACTGAGCCAAAGGGGTCAGAAGTCCTCCTGGAGGCCCTGCCTGCTCAGGGACACCCTCGCTGAGCCATGTGGCCAGGAGGCCGAGGATCAAAGCTCTTCAGAAGTCCTGAGCCATGGCAGCAGAGCCAGCAGTGCTTTCCAGCCCTGCACTTGTCCCGTGACTCCCGTCTGTCTCCAGGAGCTGTGTCCCACGCAGAAAGGCAGAGGTGACGCTTTGTCACAACTCTTCCACAACTGGGAAGAGGTGACACGGGCCTGGTGACCCCCTCAGCACCTGGATCTCCTGCCCACTGAAATCAGGGCAAGGAACCAGAAGCAGAGGTTTCAACAAACAAGAATTTGAAACTGAGGGAAAAGCGTGGGCAGCAGGGAGGGGAGGGGGGATTCTGCCCCACCTGCAGAGACCCCACCTGCAGAGATCTCACCTGCAGAGACCCCACCTGCAGAGATCTCACCTGCAGAGACCCCACCTGCAGAGACCTCACCTGCAGAGCTGCCCCAGCTCAGGCAGGAGCTGGAGCTGCTGCAGAGAGCCCAGAGGAGGCTCCAGGATGATGCCAGGGATGGAGCAGCTCTGCTGGGAGGAAAGGCTGGCACAGCTGGCATTGCTCACCTGCACAGGAGAAGCTTTGGGGTGAGCTCACTGTGATCTTTCAGGACCTGAAAGGATCTACAGGAAAGGTGGAGAGAGAGAATTGACAAGGGCAGGAGGGACAGGACACAGGGAATGGCTTCAGACAGACACGGGGCAGGGTTGGATGGGATATTGGGAATTAGGAATTGTTTCCTGGCAGGGTTGCAGGCCCTGGCACAGCTGTGGCTGCCCTGGATCCCTGGCAGTGCCCAAGGCCAGGCTGGACATTGGGGCTGGGAGCAGCTGGGACAGTGGAAGGTGTCCCTGCCATGGCTTTAAGGACAATCCTTAATGTCCCTTCCCACCCAACCCATTCTGGGATTTATGTTCTATGAAAGTCCCACAGCAGCAGCTCGGGGGGGCCTCGTGCCCTGCAGGGGAGGCCTGGGGGCTCCCTCCTGGTGCCCCTGGCCTGGGATGTGCTCTGGGAGTGCATCCCAAGGAGCTGCAGCCTGCACAGCTGTGGGAGCAAGCAAAGGAATCCCAGCCTGAGCTAATCCAGCCTCTGGTCAATATTGGAGTTTTGCTCACCAGATATTTTAAAACCCCACACTTCAAATATTCACTTCCCGAACCTTAAAGACTTTAAAACAACATGAAAATACACTTACCTGGGAGAAAGAACCATGGGAAAGGTCACTGGTGTTTAAAAGGCACCAGTCACTGTTTTGTTTAACTCTTAAAGGATCGTTTAAGAACACACTGGAGGAACCTGGATTTGCCAGAGCTTGTTTGCTTACACAAAGGATTTATTGTGAATTCCACCAGCTGCACAGACTTTAACCTGTTCCTGGCTGGGCTGTGGCTGTCCAGGCTTCACCAAAGTCTCCAGCCAGAGATTCACCCATTTTTCTTGGCTTTTCCAGGCACTGAGCATGATGATGGGGAGGAATTCTCAGTGCTGCAGGGCACAGAAGAGCAGATCCTGTTTCTGGAAGGACACCAGAACAGAGGTTTGTGTCTCATTTGGATTAAAAATGTCAGTTTAACAATAACCCATGAAGAAAACACCCTTTTTTAACTTCTAGCTTTCCTGGATTTTCCCTTCTCTGCTCCTTAGGGTGCAGTGCCACTCTCCTAAAGCTCCTGTCACGTTGCAGGCAAAGAGGATGGCTCCTGTCACCCAAGCCCTGAGGGTGCTCAGAGCTCCTGCAGCCACCAGCCCCGTGCCCCTGTGCCAGCCTGCCCTGGGCACTGTCACTCGTGGGTGACTGAATCCATGCCCGAGCAGCCAGCAGAGCATTTCCACATCAGCAGCTGCACTGCCAGCACAGCCACAGCCATGGCACGCCTTGCCTGGGCTCTGGGTGAGAGGGACATTTCCTTCTCCTTGTGAGAGGGACATTTCCTTCTCCTTGTGTTGGGGACATTTCCTTCTCCTTGTGAGAAGGACATCTCCTTGTGTCAGGGACATTTCCTTCTCTTCATGTCAGGGACATTTCCTTCTCCTTGTGAGAAGGACATCTCCTTGTGTCAGGGACATTTCCTTCTCTTCATGTCAGGGACATTTCCTTCTCCTCATGTCAGGGACATTTCCTTTCTTCCTGTGAGGGACATGTCCTTCTCCTTGTGTGAGAGACATGCCCTGCTCTCTGTGTCAGGGACATTTCCTTCTGCTCTTGTCAGGGGTATTTCCTTCTCTTCATGTCAGGGACATTTGCTTTCTTCATGTGAGGGACATTTCCTTCTCTTCCTGCAAGGGACATTTTCTTCTCCTCATGTGAGGGACATTTCCTGCTCTTCCTGAAAGGGACATTTCCCTTTCCTCATGTCAAGGACATTTCTTGCTGTTCATACAAGGGACAAATGTCCCTCTCCTCGTGTGAGGGACATTTCCTGCTCCTCCTGTGAGGGACATTTCCTTTTTTTCATGTCAGGCACATTTCCCTCTCCTCTTTTCAGGCACATTTCCCTCTCCCCTTTTCAGGCACATTTCCCTCTCCTCTTTTCAGGGACATTTCCCTCTCCTCTTTTCGGGGACATTTCCCTCTCCTCATGGAGAGCAGTGAAGGGAATGCCTGGACCAAAGCACCCTCTCCTTCCCACCCTCCCTTCCAGCCCGTGTTTGCCCCCCAAGGGCTTAGGATGAAGGCTCAGCACATCAGGCAGGGCTCCACCTGGGGCTGGGGGCACTGCCAGGTGCTTTGTGCCAGGTTTCAGCTCCTTTGTCATCCTCAGAAAAGTCTGGCAGAAGCAGAATCAGTGCCCAGGAGAATTAGGAATGGGCTGGGCCAGGCCAGGCGATTTCTGCTGGGATTCTGGGTTATGAATGGGAGCTCTCTGCACTGATCAGCAAAGCACAAGGGATGCAGAAATATCATTTCCCTTCCACTTTTCATCCCAGAGGCAGCATTTCCTCTCTATTAGCGAGCAGGGTCGGCCCCTGGGCAGGACTGGGTGACAACACTGGGTGACAAATGCTCCGTGCAGAGGGGCTGGCAGCGTGGCCAGCCCTGCTGGGCTGCCTGGGGTGCTGCAGGTGGGTGCTCTGGGGCACTGGGGCTGCCCAGGGCCCTCCCTGGCACAGCACACAGCACAGGCAGGAGCTGGAGCTGCTGCAGGGAGCCCAGAGGAGGCTCCAGGATGATGCCAGGGATGGAGCAGCTCTGCTGGGAGGAAAGGCTGGCACAGCTGGCATTGCTCACCTGCACAGGAGAAGCTTTGAGGTGAGCTCAGTGTGATCTTTCAGGACCTGAAAGGATCTACAGGAAAGGTGGAGAGAGAGAATTGACAAGGGCTGGAGGAACAGAACACAGGGAATGGCTTCAGACAGACACAGGGCAGGGTTGGATGGGATATTGGGAAGGAATTGTCCCCTGGGAGGGTGGGCAGGCCCTGGCACAGGGTGCCCAGAGCAGCTGTGGCTGCCCCTGGACCCCTGGCAGTGCCATTCATAACCCAGAGTCCAGGCTGGGGGTGCTGATCCCTTGGGGATTTGGCTCCTGCTGACACTGGTCCTGCACCACCCAGCAGAGCCCTGAGCTGGAAATGTCAATATTCCCAGGGACAGCAGGAAGATTGGACATTTCAGAGCTTCCCATGGCACAGCCCTGCCCTCAGCTCCCTCCTCCTCTGCCACACTTGGATCTTTGGGCTGAAATTTTCCACCTCGGGGTTCTGGCAGAGGCTGAAGCGTTCTGCTGTGTCTCATCCACACAACTCTGCTATTTCTGAGCCTGAGCTGGAGACAAAAGGCCTCATTTTGATAAGACAAGGAACACTGGAGACTCATTCTTTGAATAATTCCAGCTCTGCTGTGCTTTGGAGCAGGGGCTGGAAATTTCACAGGAAGCTGAAATCTTTCTTTCATTTATTTCTGTGAGAGGAAAGCGTTGACTTGAGTGTCCTCCAAGGAGCTGGTGTTTTGTAGCTGGACCTTCTCTGCCTGGAGGCAAACAGACACACCTCTGGTAGTGCCCAGAACATTCCCCTCCTGCTCCTCCCTGCATTCGTGCAGCTCACCATTCCTCCATGGGTGCAGGAGCTGGATTTGATGATCCCTGGGGGATTTCCCAGCTCCAACAGGACAGTGTGTGGCTCTTTTCTACTCCCTGAATTGGATTCCTGCTGTTCAGGGGTGCAGGAGCCCGAGAGGAAGGAGTGACTCCTAACCCTGGTGGGGAGGAGAGCAGATTTGGTGTTTTTTAACCAAAACATCCTGCAGGGAGTGAGGGCAGTGGGAGCCAGGGGAGCTCTGACTGCAGCTCCTTTGCTGGGGGACACGAGGGGCAGGATGAGGTGACAGGGTCAGGGGGAGCCCTGGTTTGCAGTGACAGCTGAGCCAGGGATGGGGCAGGAGGGAGGTGGGAAATGCAGTGGATTTACAGCCCTTGGCTCCAGGCCCCAGCTCTGCCCCTTCCCCAGCAGCTGGGGGGCTGCTCTGGGCTCGGGGGGACAGGCCAGGGACTCCAGGGACACCAGAGCTTTCAGGACATCTCTGAAGGGGGAGGGAATTAGGGCAGCAGTGCCTCCACAGCTCCGGGGAGGTGCAGGCTTCCCAAAGTGTAGGAAACACGGCTGGATCTGCAGGGACTGAGGTGGCAGTGCCTGGGAAATGCACAGGAACCAGGGGAGGTTCCCAGGGATATCTGCAGGAAATATCCCACAGCCCTGGATGTCACACCCGTGATCCTGGGGCTGCCACCCCAGCACAGGACACCCCACCACCTCCCACACCTCAGGCTCTGCATTCCTTGGAACACTGTCCCTGATCCCAGCAGGGCTCTGTGGCTCCCACAGAAACGTTCAAACAGCAGCTCCCTGTCCCCACGCTGGGCTGACAGGCAGCACCCTCCCTGTCCCTGTCCCCTGTCCCTGTCCCATCCCTGTCCCTGTCCCTGTCCTGTCCCAATCCCTGTCCCATCCCTGTCCTGTCCCTGTCCTGTCCCCATCCCTGTCCCCATCCCTGTCCCAATCCCTGTCCTGTCCCTGTCCCAATCCCATCCCTGTCCCTGTCCCAATCCCTGTCCATCCCTGTCCCTGTCCCAATCCCTGTCCCAATCCCTGTCCCATCCCTGTCCCCATCCCTGTNCCTGTCCCTGTCCCAATCCGATCCCTGTCCCATCCCTGTCCCTGTCCCAATCCCATCCCTGTCGTTGTCCCTGTCCCTGTCCCAATCCCTGTACCATCCCTGTCCCTGTCCCATCCCTGTCCCTGTCCCAATCCCATCCCTGTCGTTGTCCCTGTCCCTGTCCCAATCCCTGTACCATCCCTGTCCCTGTCCCATCCCTGTCCCTGTCCCTGTCCTGTCCCAATCCCTGTCCCATCCCTGTCCTGTCCCTGTCCTGTCCCCATCCCTGTCCCCATCCCTGTCCCAATCCCTGTCCTGTCCCTGTCCCAATCCCATCCCTGTCCCTGTCCCAATCCCTGTCCATCCCTGTCCCTGTCCCAATCCCTGTCCCAATCCCTGTCCCATCCCTGTCCCCATCCCTGTCCCTATCCCTGTCGTTGTCCCTGTCCCCATCCCTGTCCCTGTCCCAATCCCTGTCCCATCCCATCCCCATCCCTGTCCCTCTCCTGTCCCTGTCCTGTCCCTCAGCGCTGGCCTGGCCCATGATGGAGCAGCTTTCCCTCCCCACTCTGGGATGGGCTCTCTCCCTCAGGACAGGTCTTTAGCTCCAGGCTGCTGGAAATTCCTGTTTATTGTCATCAGTGGTGCCAGCCCCACTGCCCTCAATCCCCAGAGAGTGGCTTTTATTGCTTCATGATAAGGCCTGTCAAAATTTCGCCAACAAGAAAAGAAAAATTGGATTTTCAGCTGTATTTTTTTAGCAGATACTGTCAGGTTTCTAAGGAAAAAAAAAACAACCAACCAACCAACCCAGAGAAAACTCAACAAAGCTTTTCTTTTTACTGAGCATAACACAAATACATGGAGCTATATAAAAATACATGGCTGGATTCCAGCTGAACTGTCAGATCCTAAAGGTGTGTGATCTCCACTGGGATGGGGATTAAAAATGGAGCCCACTCGTCCCACACCTCTGTGATGAGCAAACACCGCCTGGAGGAGGAATTCTGGGGGAAAAGGGCAGAAATCCTGAAGGCTGATCGTAGCAGAAGTGTGTGAGTGTTCATGGAGGGGACAAAGGAGGAGGGAGCAGCGGGAGGGGAAGGGAGAGTGAGGAGGGGAGGAAATTTGGGTGGGAGTGTATAGAAAATCATCTATAGAATGTACAGAAAATCATCTATAGAATGTATAGAAAATCATCTAGAGAATGTATGGAAAATCATCTATAGAATGTACAGAAAATCATCTATAGAATGTATAGAAAATCATCTAGAGAATGTATGGAAAATCATCTATAGAATGTATGGAAAATCAGGGCACCCCCAAGGCAGGAATGATTGGCATCTGACTCCAAGGCTTCGGAATGATGAACACTTGCTTTACTAAAACTATATTATGTTACATTATACTATATTCTATCACTATATACTACATTTATGCTTTATTAAAACTCTATGATATTACATTATACTATATTATATCACTATATACTATATTTATGCTTCATTAAAACTATATTATATTGCATTATACTATATTATATCACTATATATGATATTTATGCTTTGTTAAAACTATATTATATTACATTATACTATATTCTATCACTATATACTATATTTATGCTTCATTAAAATGATACTATATTACTTTATACTATATTCTATCACTATATACGATATTTATGCTTTACTAAAACTATATTATATTACATTATACTATATTCTATCACTATATACTACATTTATGCTTTATTAAAACTCTATGATATTACATTATACTATATTATATCACTATATACTATATTTATGCTTCATTAAAACTATATTATATTGCATTATACTATATTATATCACTATATACGATATTTATGCTTTGTTAAAACTATATTCTATCACTATATACTATATTTATTTACTATATTAATTAAAACTATACTATATTACATTACAACTATATTAAAGAGAGATACTATACTATACTAAATTACATACTACTGGCTAACTAACTAGAAAATTTGTGACTCCCTGCTGGGGTGTCCCCAGGACAGGGTCCCACGCCAGGCAGGGCACGGGAGCGGCCACCCGCCAGTGCCACACCCGGCCAGGCCCAGGGGCTCTGCCCAGCTTCGTGCAGAGGGCTGCAGGAGGGGACACCTGGAGCAGGTGTGTGTCCCTGTGCCACATCCCACTGCTGGATCAGCCCCAAAGGGCAGGGGGCAGCCCGGGGGGCGCTGGGGCTCTCTGCCTTCATCCCACAAACTCAGAAACTCTGGGGAAGCCAGGCTCCAGCTCTGGGGCTCTCAGGAAGTGATCTTCCAGCGCTAAATTCTGAGAATTCATCAGAACACTAAAAAAAACAAATTTTGCTAGGAGGTTATTATGCAATCTCTCAGGTATTTAAGTCTGTAAGTTTTCTTTGAATGATCTGAATTACTTGCAAATAGCATAGATTATAACAAATTTCTTTTTGTTAAAAAGTTCTTCTTCCACTGTCCTTGTAGCCTACATGGGTCAACCCTGTGCCTTTGTGGACCAGGGCAGAGGGGAGGTGCCCTCAGGGGCCTGTGCAGAGCTTGCTGTGCCCGGAGAGGAGTTTGTCCCACCCTCCAAGGCCAACGAGGCTTCTCCCAGGGCTGCTCAGGGAGGGTCATCCCTGAGTGCAGCAGGGAACACGTTCCCATTCACCTGCTGGCAGGGCTGGGAGCTTTGTATATTGAAAATAAAATCACTCTCAGTGCTTACAATGCTGTGCAAAGCTGAGGCTGGGGATGGGCAGAGTGCTTGGCCTCTCCTTGATAAATTACTTCCAGCAGCAGCTCTCTGTGCAAGGAGCACTTCAGAGCAGAGGTGCTGCAGTGCTCTGCTCGCTGGGGAGGAAGGAGAGGCTGTGCAGGCACCACAGAGCGCCCAGCTCTCAGGGCTTCCCTTCCTGGCCTCCTCTCACACCAGTTATTAAAGCATTTTTCACCCCAGCTGTGGCTCAGGCACCTTCAGAGCCCTGGCTGCAGACAAAACCTCAGACACACTTGGCAAAAGGAGCCAAAGGGAGCAGGGGGTGGAAGGGAAATTAGAAACGTGGAAATGTAATAACTTTCCATTATGCAAATTTGATTTAATCAGAGATGAAGTTGAAGTGCAATAAAAACATACTTTCATTAAGTTTATGACTTTCAGACTCCATAATCCCCCAGAAATGTCAATTATAATGTTACCATAGTGATCCATGGCTCCAACATCCAAGGGATCAGCTTTCTCACCAGGAAGGGCACACTGAAGATGGGCCAGGACCTGATTTCTCAGCTCCTGAAACTGGTGGAGGCCACTGACAAACGGGTTTTTTATAGTTTGGATGAGTTTTAAAAGTTAAGCCCAGCTCAAATCACCTGAGGGAGTGATGGGATCACCCTTCTGGCTGTGGTGGATGGACCAGGCATGGATTTCAGCTCCTGCTGCTTGAGCTTTGTTGTAGTTGTGCAGTCCCTGAAAGGAGCAGCCCAGGAGGGGCAGAGCAGGGGTGGGCAAAGCAGGGGTGTCTGAGCTGCAGCCGTGGCCACCAGGACCTGAAAGGGGCTACAGGGAAGCTGGAGAGGGACCTTTCATCAGGAACTGGAGTGANAATGTGAAGCTCAGACCCACACACTAAAGCAGCACAGAACCTGAAAAACAGAAAAGCTGAACCTGAGGCACCAACAGGACAGTGGGAATGGCTTCAGACTGAAAGAGAGGAAATTCAGGAAGAATATTAGGGATAAATCCTTCCCTGGCAGGGTGGGCAGGCCCTGGCACAGGGTGCCCAGAGCAGCTGGGGCTGCCCCTGGATCCCTGGCAGTGCCCAAGGCCAGGTTGGACACTGGGGCTGGGAGCACCTGGGACAGTGGGAGGTGTCCCTGCCCATGGCAGAGGTGGATTGGGATGGGCTTTGAAGCCCCTTCCCACCAAACCTGTCCTGGGATTCTGGGATTCTGGGATTCTCCAAGCACTGCCCCATGACAGGAGTTTTCTCCTCCATCCCTGCAGGGGCTCAGTGAACCCTGCATTTCCCCAGCCCCTGCAAAGGCTGAGGTTTTGTACAGACACGGAAGCAGGGCATTGTCTGCTGGATTAGGGCCTTGATATTCCTAATCACACCCTGCCTCATCCTTTTGGAGTGCTCAGAGCCCTATTCAGTGGCATTCAGTGCCTTCTCTGGGTGCTATTTCAGATGCAGAATAATTAGCAACACGCAGGAAAAGCAACAAAGCCATGAATGGTATTTAGAGACAATTATCCCACCGAACCATTCCTTACTATTATAAATGGAGCTTATTAGCACAAAATTGTTTCCATAGGAAGCAGCATCAGCAATAAAAAGAATGGCTGCAGGCTGGCTCTGCAGCACGGGAGGCAGCACAAAGGAGCTGCCCCTCTCCTCCTGCCAGCAGGACACGTGCAGGGACAAACCCATGGGCATGGCACGGTTTGGGGAGCATCAGCTGGGCACTGCCACCCCCTGCCCCACCCCTGGCATGGCACGGTGGGGCTGCTCCCTGTGCTGGACAGGGCTGGCAGCACTGGAGTGAACTGGTCTGCAGTGGGGATGGAGAGCTGGGGGTGTGAATCTAGGGAAGGAGAGGGGTCAGGGCCAATTTAGAGCTCTTTTCAAGGCTTAAAGGGGCTCCAAGAGATCTGGAGATGGACTTTACTCAAGGCCCTGGAATGGCAGGACAAGGGGAATGGATCCAGACAGAAAGAGGAGAAATTTAGCTTGGATAATGGGAAGAAATTCCTCCCTAATCCTAACCCTAATACTAACTCTAACATGCTACCTAACCAAACCTAACTCTCACCCTAAACATAACCTTAACCTTAATCCTAACCTTAATCCCAACCCTAACCTTAGTC
>VYZP01016154.1:20942-40099 GCA_013400635.1 Hypocryptadius cinnamomeus | reverse complement strand
ATGGTGGCAAAACCAGCTGGAAGAGTTTTTATCCTACCCCACCCTGAGCTATTCATTTCTGCATTTTTCATAGGAGTTCACTGCCCAGTTTTGTTGTGCTAATAACACTGTGAGGCTGTGTTATAACATGGACCAGCAACTTAATCTGAGGTTAAAAATTAATGTACTTTTTTACCCTAATCCAAGTTTCTGGCAATAAGCAGAACTGAAGTATGATTGGAGATCTGAGTAGCAGAACCTGAATTTATGTTCTGAAGTACATACATCTGGCACATACATCTGAACCTTGAGACTGATGCATTTCACCTTTCCTCAATGAGATGCATGTCTATATGCTTCTTCTTCACTCCTCATCCCCATAATTATACAGTTTTGTTTTGAAATTGGATGAAATGGGTATACATTTTAAACGGTAGGAAAGCTGCATGTCAACAACAGGAGTATAACAGCATACATAACAGTATAAATAACAGCAGTTGTGACATCCAGGTTTCACTGGAGCAATTGTCATCTGGCCAACTTTCCAGGAATTGTCCAAATGGAAAAGTTATCACATACAAAAAGTTCACTCAGTCAGTTTACTCAGCTAACCACCCCCTGTCTGTCATGAAGCTTTCATGTGGCATCCCATGTGTAAGTCCCAGGTGTGCATCCTCATTGGCAACACTTTACTGAAAAGAAGGGAACTAATTGCCACAAAACTTACCTACTAAAGTTCAGCCTAAACAGTGTCTCTTTACATTATTCCCAAATGTCAGCTGTACATACACTTAAAATCACTGAAAATCTATAATACTAATAAAGACCTTAGATTTGAAGGGACCAAAAATAGAGGATTGAAGTTATGCTAGGGAAACACTGACAGCAAAGGAGTGATTGTTTTCCTCCTATCAGTGTTTCTATGGGTAGACATATATAAGACACACAGAGTGAGGAGCAGGAGCTTTATTTAGTATTTAGATTTCCTAAAACTTTCAGCAGGAACGAGCTGAGACGGAGAGGAAGTTGTATGAAGCAGCAGTATATGAAACAGAAGAGTGTTATCATACTTAGTTAGCAATGCTCTCTAGGCTTTCCCAAAGAAAACCTAATAATTACTGAGCGAATTTTTCAAGAAAGAGTCATAACTTTGCCAAAATCAATTCTTTATCCAAAATTACTGGAATATAACATCTAGTTATTTAGTTTTATTCTAACACAGAGGGAGAAAAATACGCAAAGGTTTTATATTTTGTTTCAGAAGAAACTTCCCCCAGAATCTTGAACTGAAACAAACCTTCTGGAAAAGGGTAAGTCCAAATTTGAGTCCAGATGGCTTTTAACTTTTTTTTTAAAATAACAAGAAAGTGAAAATAAACACTTAATTGAACATGTCGAGCAACTGCTGAGGCTCTCTGTAACAAAGAATTACTTCTTAAATTGCCTACCTTGAGATGGGGGTTAAGCTATGCAGAAATAAATTCGTTAGTGAGCAGGGGGAGTACTCAGGAAGCTTGCTTTTCTATTTGCTTCAGTCCTTTGTCCCTAAACATCCACATCACAGTTCTTCTCCCAGAGGCAATATGATGGGATTAGCTACCTTGCTGCTGATTTTCACTACATTTTAGGGAATTCTGAGATCTTTAGCTTTCTGGTAATTTAACTTGAAATTATTGAACAGATTTATAGGTCATTAGATGTCATAAAATATATCACATAAGCTGTAATTTATCAAGCTACCAAATATAAACATTCCTTCATTTCCAAAATGAGGAATTTCCTTATGAGAGAGTGCCTTATCATACATAGCTATATAAATAATATAAAGAGCAATTTTCTTCCATGCAGAAAAACAGTTAGTATTCAATCAGCTAGCAGGACTCCAGTGGAAAAGACCTGGACAAAGCCAGGATGCTTCTTAAGAAACCAGCTCTCAGATAAAATGCAGTAACTGATAGTTTGTGTATTCTCTGCTATGCAAATGCAAATAAAATAAGTTAGCATGTAACTCTTTTAAAATAGAAGTAAAACTGTTGTGACAAAAACTTACACTATATTTCCACTGTAAAATAACTATTCATTAGTGACTAATGAAATGTCTCCCTCTCACCATTATAGTGAAAAATGTTAGATGATTACTAAACAGCTTTTTTCTAAACCTCACTGGAAAATAATGTATTATGTATTCTTTTCTTAACTTTCCTCTGAGGATTAAATAAATTACCAGTTGATAAGTGATGCCTTCTTTTCAATGCATTTACTTTGAATTGTTGTGACCTGCTTAAAATACTAAAATTATTTATATGAGATTCTCTTATGTATTTCTTATGTGGATGAGTGACCCAAAATTTGGCAGCAAAATAGCTTCTGTGTCAGGGATGAGCCTTTTGTAATCTCCCTGATGAACTGCCACAGTGATAAGCCTTTTATGAGAACCACTCTTTGCTCATGCCCAGCAGTGCCTCACCACAATTTGACAGCTACAGTGCCTTAAGAGTCTTTCTGTGCTGAGGTGCTGAGCTGGACAATCCCTGTCACTGCTGCTCCAGGTTGCTGTGGAACACTGCAGAAGTCAGCATCAGAGCTGGAAACAGGAAGACTCCTGTCTGTGGTCTTGATATTCTTGCACTGAGAAGTCAGTACCAGAGAAAGAACCTGAATGAAATACACTGAAAAACACAGGAAAGTCAATCTGTCTGAAATGCCAACACGTAGCAAACGCTTGGACTGGGGGAGGTTGGTTGGACTTTGGGGACAAGACAACTGGTTGTTGTTATTGGTAAATTAAGAAAAGGGTATCAGCTTCAGGAAAGCGAGTCTGGCACTAAGATAGCTAGCAAATGAGCAGGCTGAAACAGAATGGGAAGTTGAAGGGAATCCTGAGACTAAATAAAGAAACTGGAGCAAGAGCTGAAGGAATGAAAGACAGAGAGGTTGGAAGTGGCAAGGACAAAAATGCTCATGGAAAACTGTAGCAAGACTGAGAAGTGGCTGTGATCTTTTGTGTGTGTGTGTGTGTGTGTGTGTTTGTGTGTGTGTGTGTCTGAAGTGAATTATACAGAATAGGGAGCAGGGAGTCAGGGCTCCTAATCCTGCAAATGGCTAAGCACTCTGACCAGAGCAGGAACCTGGCGGTGACCCACAGCCAAAAACACACAATGGGGGCTGGGGGTCTGGACCTGCAAGAACAATCCTGCAGCTGCAGTCATACCACTCTGGCAGTAAGTGAATGACTGAGAAACTATATTCAGATTCTAAAGGGGAAAAAAAAAAAACCAAAACCAAAAAAAGGACCAGCAAGACAGATCTGAGTGGGTGGGGACACTCCTGTGTCAACCACTACCCGTGGTTGACAAAGTCCTCTAGTAGATCACACCCTGGCAGCACTTAGACCTGAGCCCAGGTTTCTTGACTGTTCACATTCTTCTGCTGTCAGCAAACACTTGTGAAAGTCACTAAGGTTTGAGTAAGTCAGTATTTGGTCTTCAGTGGATTTGAGATCATACTCCCACAGAAAAGAATGAGCATGCATTCTCTCTTGTCTCTGGCTGCCCTTCCTTGCTTCGGTATTAATGAGTGTGGACCCACAGGAAGAAGTGGTGCAGCTCACAGAGCTAATTAGACATGGGACACTGTTTTACAGAGATAGCTTTCAGTGAGACCAGCAAGCTGATCTGATTTACTGTGTTGCCACTCAAGTGCTCATGTTGACAAAAGTTAAAATGGCAGCAGCTGCAGCAGAGACAGATGTGAATGCAGGGAATATCTCCACTCTTGATTTTTTTTGGACTCTCTGGGCCTACATTCACTTATACCAACCCTGAAATGACACCTTCTTTTCCTGCCATTTATGGACTTTATGGAGGGAATGACTTACTGATACTTTTACTCACTAACTGAATTGTAGGAACCTCCTTCCTGTAACTAAAAATTTTATCCCTGCAAATGAATGGAAATGCTCCAATGTGCATGGTGCCACACAATGATCTCTTGAGTTTCATTTGCTTCTTTAAATTGTAGTAAAAAAAATTATTTCGATTTTAAAATTTTAAAATTTAAAAAAAATGTTTTAAAATCTGAGTTAGCAGGTTATGAAACTTGTAATATAAGGATTCTGAGATAAGGAATTAAAGTTGCCTAGTAGAAAACCAAAATATAATTGTATAACTCAGTATCATAACCACTATAAAATAGAGGTCCCTCAAAGCAGCTCCAGAGTTTTTGATTTTGCAACTTTCATAATGTTCTTTCAAAGTTTCCTGTGCACGTGTAGTAGAATACAAGCTTGTTTGAATCTCTGATTAAGTATTTTAGAAAGGCTGAGGAAAAAAGGAGAAAGAGGCATGTGTGTTTTATAGGTATAAGCAAGCAACAAATGGCACCATAGCTGAAAGAGAGTGAAATGAAAGGCACTTACATCATACAGCTTTTCTGCAATAAAACTCTAGACACACCAAGGATTCTTGAATATTCCCTTGAGGTTGCTTATTGGCACCTGCAAAGCAAAAAGAACTCTTTGTATTGTATTAATTATAATGTCTCTGTACCACTACAAATAATGCAAAAGTACTTGCTTTTTCACTCTAAGGGAGAAGAATAGCCTGTACCAGTCAACTTTTTAAAATAACTATTACATTAATTACTTGAAATTCCATTTACAGAATTCATTTTACTGGGCTTAGAATTTGATTGAATTGTATACATTTTAATGAAATTTTAATAGTTGATTAGAGAAAATGTGTGAAGTCTGCAAAAGATGGCTCTATGTCAACAGAATCACTCTGCCTTTATAGGAAGTGGACTTTGGTCTGGTAACTAAATTCATTATCAACAAACTCATGGAGGAAACATTTCCTTTGTACCGGTGTATCTACTTGGAGATTGTGTACCTGCATAAAATGAGTTTGACTGGAGCAGGCTGGAGCTGCATTTGCAGAGTGGACTTGGGAGAATTATCAGGCTTATCACCAAGGGGATGACAGATGATGGCCAGGCTGCCATGTTGGTCAGAGCCTGGATCAGACCAGAATACTGAACCAGCTAGTTGCTCAAATAAGTTTGACTCTATAGAAGTGATTTTCTTTAGACTGGACTAGAAAAGAAGAGGCCTTCCCTTTGCTACTCTTCATATCACCAAAGCCAAGCAGATTGATGAGTAGGAGGACTTCTATTTGCACTTGTGAGGTTGAGCATATGCACGATGGAAGGTTTTTGTGCTCTTTGAACAATAATTATTCCCACTTCTCTCCAAATAAAGGACAGTTGTATTCATGTTCTCAAAGGATATTGTAGAAGGAAAAAAGTAATTTATAGTGATAATTAACAAGGTTTAGTTTCAATTTTCAGAACAAAAAATTAACTGCATGAAATGTTAGTGGAAGGCCCTAGGATTCAGTTATTTTGTTTTTAAGACAGAGCAATAGGATAAATTCACTTCAGCCTTTTTTTGCTAGCTCTGGCACATAGCAGAAGAGACACATTGTAGGACTTAGCGAGACTGAGTTAGCAGCTCTTTTCATCAGAGACTTGTCCTAGTGATTTAGCTGTGGAACATACTCATTTTTCTGTGTTTTGAAACTGTTATACGTTATATATATGATTTATGTGATACAAAATTAATATGCTTATCTTGGAGCAGATGACACATTGAAGGATAACTGCAACTGAACGTGTATTGATCAAAAGAATCCCCTCTAAATCATTATTACAGAAACTTACAACAAAAACACAACCAAAATGATTTTGTGGAAGCTCTAAATTGGTTGAGCAAAAGGTAGGCTCACTTGGAGATGAGGAGGAAAATATTTACACCAATTTTCACAGGTTGTCAGCAATACTGCAGGGTCTCTAAAATACCTGTGAATATTAGTAAGTTTTAGGAAATGGTTCCGCCACTACCATAGTTGCTCCAAGTGAGTAAAAGCCCACTTAATTAGGAGTAAAAAACTCCAGACTGACGCATTTGAAAGGTTTGTTCAGCTGTAACTTGAAAGCAGATTCGGTGGATACTACGGTATCACAGAATGAGTTAGAAAAGGCTTCAGGGAAAGTGTCAGAACAAACTGTACAGGCTTTTTTGCCAAGTGTCATTATTTTCTATGAATGCATTGCATTATGTGGTAAAATAGTTTGAATGTGTCACCAGGTATGTCATGCCCACCTGCACTTGAAGATTATGTCTGAAAAGATCAACAGAAAATCTCTACAGAGCAAATTTCACATTATTCACACTTTGAAAACCAGAAATGTCAAAGCTATTTGCCACAAGTGTATAGAAGCTTGATAGTATGGACAGTGATGGAAAGCTCTATTACATATTTGTTGATTCATTCTATACATAGCAAAAATACAAAAAAGCCAGTATGAAGAGTCTTAATAAAAAATTATCTGTATCAGACTAAATTTGAAAAGTTTTGGTGGTTTTTTTTACAGTTAATTATTTTGTAAGGGTTGCAAAAACAATGAAACTTATGTACTCTAACTCAAGTGCCTATATATATTAAACTAAATTAAAATATGCTTTCTGAGCAAAATCACTTACAGTGGTGGCAGTGTGAGCTTCCACAATATTGTTAGTGAATACTGAAGTGCAACTGTACTGCTCTAGAGTTTAATAGACTAAGTTCCTGACATCAGAAGATAAATCATCTACTGTTTAAGATGGCACAGTCTAAGCAGAATAGGAAAAAGGTATATGGAACTTTATTCTTCAAATGACATTTTGAAAAAAAATTAACTTTTTTTTGTGTATAACAATAATGATAATCACTATTATAAATGATAATATTTTTTTCTCTTCAGATTGAAAAGATCTTTAAAAGATCTTGAAAAGAATGACTTTCATGTCTCATTTCATTTCTCCTCCTCATGTCATTTAGAGGAGAATAACGGCCTCTTTCAAAAGCCAGGAAAAAAGTCTTGAAGAGTCAATGAGGTCCTCAAAACTTAGAAGTGCCTGAAAACTCTATTCACAATGAAATCTGACCGAGAATGTTCATCTCTGAATGAAAGTCAAAGCTGATCAGTCTTAGTCTTTTAGACCAAGGTTCCTCTTAGGGATCCATTGTAGGCCTAGTGCTCGTCAGTATCTTCAGAAACTGCTTGAGCGCAGGACTTGAAGGAATACTAAGTACGTTTGCCAGTGACACTAAATTGGGAGGGACTTTTGACTCCCTTGAAGGCAGAGAGGCCCTTCAGAGGGAACCTGATAAATGCGAGGGCCAAGCAATCCCCAACTGTATGAAGCTCAACAAGGGAAAGTGCCAGATTCTGCAACTGGGATGGGGCAACCCTGAACATACAGACAGAACATACAGACAGACTGGGGAATGAGAGGCTGGAGAGTAGCACCATGGAAAGGGACCTGGGGGTCCTGGTCAATGGCAAGCTGAACATGAGCCAGCAGTGCCCTGGCAGCCAGGAGGGCCAAGCCTGGCCTGGGGAGCATCAGGCATAGCATGGCCAGCAGGCAAGAGAGGGGATTGTCCTGCTCTCCCTGCACTGGGGCAGCCTCACCTCCAGTGCTGGGGGCAGTTTTGGGCGCCACCATATAAGAAAGACATGGAGGTGTTGGAAAGTGTCCAAAAGAGGTCTACAAAGATGGTGAAGGGCCTTGAGGGGAAGCCGTATGAGGAGTGACTGAGGTCACTTGGTCTGTTCAGCCTGGAGGAGACTGAGGGGTGACTTCACTGAAGTCACAGCTTCCTTGTGAGGGGAACAGGAGGTGCAGACACTGATCTCTTCTCTGTGGTGACCAGTGACAGGACCCAAGGGAATGGTCTGGAGTTGTCAGGGGATGCTTAGGTTCAATATCAGGGAAAGGTTCTTCATCCAGAGGGCGGCTGGGCACTGAAACAGGGTCTCCAGGGAACTGGTCAGAGAACCAAGCCTGACAGAGTTCAAGGAGTGTTTGGAAAATGCTGTCAGGCACATGTTGTGACTCTTGGGAGTGGTTCTGTACAGGACCAGGAGTTGGACTTGATGATCCTTCTGTGTCCTTTCCAACTCAGGATACTCTATGATTCTACGACTCCATATCTCTAATTACTACTGTCCCTAAGAGAAAAACTGTAGACATACATTCACTTGATTTTGTTGCATGCAGGAGAGAAGAGATGAGAACAAATTTAAGCAAAGCTCCCATGGGTTTACATTACAGGATTTGTTTCAAGATTATGACCACAGAAGACAAGGTGATAAAAAAAGCCCGAAAATCTCAAGAAATTACTATTTGATCTTTCAGATTTTGTGTGTTAGTTGAAGACTTAGAAATAAATTATGTTGATGCTTGATTACCATTTGTCAATAATCCAAAAATTTAAATTTCTCATCAACTTTTACTTTAGTAGACTCTAAACAGCCAGAACTTGAAATACCACAAAGGAATGGAAATGTTTTCCCTCTTTTCAGGCATATGATTGTTTTCTGAACCAATATCCATGTGGAGAATTTTAATTTTTGCAAATTACTTCCCAAAAATATATTTATAATTCCCCAATGAGATTTAAATAGAAATTACATTTCTTCAGCAAGCCTGAATCAGCAGGACATCAGTCTACATGTTGAAGACTATTTATAGTGAAGGGGAAAATCTGTGTATGTGCATAGGTGTCTTGCTTTAAGGTTTATATTCTACTGAAACCAAAAATTCTTCTCTTTATATCCTAGAATGCTAAACAAATTTTTACCTTGGCTGTTCTTCAAAACCCAAAGGTCCTAACAGCCATGCAAACACTGTTTCAAATATTTTTCAGTGTGTCAAGAATTGCATAGAGTATGGTTATTTATCTTCAGCTTCATAAATTCCCCCCATGCCCTGAGATTCTAAATTAGCTCACAGGGTCAAAAATTCTTCTTAACCAGTTGGACAGAAAATGAACTTACTTACCTTGTTCACTGCTATATTTTCATCAGCAGCAATGTAATTCTGTTTCATGTTACGGAGAAGGTACCCATGCTGGAAGATGGCAAGGACTTCTGTGGCCAGAATAAACAGGAAGGTAGAAAGTGGAATTTGAAAATATTTATATTTCTCTTCAATAACTACTGTGTTGTTTCACCTCTGTTGAGAACATACCTACAGCTGTTCTTCTCTTCAGCTTTCTTTAAGAAAACTATTATATTTCCTTATGAGATATTTCCATGATAACACTGAACATACATTTTGTTTATCTGACCTTAGAATATCAGATAAATGCAAAAGTATTGTAGTCAGTTCTTTCATTCATGTGTCTGTGTTTATTTTATTTTTGTCAGATATTGTTTTCTTCTTACACAATGTAATAGGAATGTGACAGTGACAAGTGCGGGTGTGTCTTTGAATAATTTTTCATGCTGAATTTGGATCTGTCTTTAATACGAGGTTTTTGTACAATACATAAGGCACTGGATGCATGACTTTCAGATCTTGATGTGAATTTTCACTTCCAGCCAGGTGACAGACACAGACATGTGAACACCTGGGTTAACCTTCTGTGGTTGAGCGTATTCCTGCAATGGAGCAGTACTATCATTAATACCCCCACTGATTTTTAAACTCACTCCTGTAAGTCAGGTTATCTGAGTCAATATACCTTTTCAGAGCTGACTGTGTCAGTTGTTAGAGGTTGCCTGTTCTTGGTGGTGAAGGAATTGTGAGAAGCCATTTGATGACTATCAGCATGACTATGTTATTTCTGCATATCCCTATCCAGTGGACTGGTTCCAGCTGGACCTTAACCAAAATTGAACTACATACATGCTTAGGCACTTCAGTGTTTCTAAAATCTCCTTTTCTCTCATGCCTTATTCCAACTGCTAAATAAAGATGTCTTCTTTTAAGGAGCTGTTTGTCAATATCAAAAGAAAAACGGGTGCCTGAAACCAGTCAGATCTGCAGCATGATAGACATTGGTATATACAGGATGCTTGCCTCCTGGGTGAAAATAAAAGAAGAACAAGATGGCACACAAACACAAACCCAGCATCAGACAAGTCAGAGAGGAGCCAGAGGTGAAGTCACTCCTGTAACATTGGAAATGACATGTTAGGACTCTGGAAAAGGCTGATACTGATTGCATTGTCTACTCCTACAGTTACAACTCTCTGCAAAAAAAAAAAAAACCCACAACATTTTTTAGTTTATTACCCCTTAAATACATATATATTCTCTGCCTATGAATGAATACTTATCTTCAGCAAAATTATATTTGCTGACTCTGGAAGTTGCTTTATAAACCTTTGACCTTTGAAGTCAACAAGAGTATTATCACCTGACTAATGGAGTATGTCCATAAAGCATAAAAATCCATTTTGTCTTACTACATGCCACTTGCTGATGATTTTCTTTGGCATGTTTCAATAGGCTCAAGAAAAACCAATGAAAAGAATAGAATTTGAAATAAGCTCTGAGCCCTTGGCTTCTTCTGTTTCCTGCAGAAGCAGGGAAATTTCTTCTGTGATGCCATCTCCAGTTTCCTTGACATGTTCCACATGACAGTCTCAGAATAGAGCCAGGAAGATGAACAGTTACTGTTCTGTGCTCTGGACTTAGACAGTTTTTAAAGAAATAGAGATTATTTCTGATACATTTTTAATGGTTCACAGGGTATTTTTTCCATTCTGCAGAAATTTTAGCAAAAAAGTCTATTCCTTTGGGAAATCCCAGTGTTCCAGACTGTAGGTGTAGAAAATCCTTTATTGCACTTTAGAATCACTTCCATATACAGAAACAATTTCAAGTAGTCCTGAGGTCTTTTGCAGATACTCCTTTCAAAACTTCATCTTGTCTGAACCTTGAACTATTGCAGTCAAGTTAATTAGAGCAGCCTTTACAGGTTCAAAAGATTCAGACAACAATTACAATACTGTTTTTACAAATTTTCAAATACCTGTCAAATAGTTCCTCTCTGATATATGTATTATATGGAAAAAAAATGTAACACTATGATGTTATATATAAAGATACTGTCTTCTGCACTCATTTGGGCTGACCTGCATGACTAATTCATGACTATGCTATTTGTGAGTAATGGCACCATCCCATATTTATTTTAAAGAACTTTATAATATGTAATGCTTATGCATGCCTGTGATGATCTAAGACTGTATCTTTGAGGACTGTTACAGTTTTATTATAGCCAATACATACAGCAATGCCTACGGTTAATGCTGCTTGACGTTTTCAAGTGTAAGACATTTTACATTGCTATCTTTGCTGAGTTTAAACCACTTGGATTGCAACTTTTCAATATATGACCCTTGATGAATTCTTTGAAGGAATACTTCACCTGAAAAGATTCAGTTGGTAGCTGGGTTTGGGGTTTTTTTGTTTGCTTGTTCGTTTTTTATTTTCTTTTTTTCCCAGAACAATGTTAAAAAAAAAAAGCTTGAATAGCTTTTGTAGTTTTCATTATTGGGATGTGCCAACAATACAACCTGACAATGGATTGACTGCTTGAGAAAGTACTCACTGGAGTGTCTTGGTATCTCCTTTGCTCACTTCTTTTCCTCACTGCTGCCTAGTGATCTTAGGTAAGATTACAAAAGGTAGATGTAAGGCACTTTTAAAGGCAGGAGTTCCTTAAAAACTGTGTTCAAACTACACTCACTTCAGCGAGCCAAGATGACAAAAATACAGTAACATCAACCAAAAACGCCACAGGCATTTAGTTAATTTCTCTGTTTGATTAGGCATGAGTTGATATAATTTTGACTTATTAACTATTTTGTTGCTTTTAAAAATAATGCATGTGCTGCAACACAAAATAATTAATACCAAAATGAAAGATAGTAATTGTGACTTTGTGTGTTTGACTTTCTAGAGGAAAACTCATTCCCCATTACATTCCTGTAGAAAGACTGAGAGAAACATATCCATGCCCTTCTAAAACATGATCTCCTTGTGTGAGGACAATGAACACAGTCCAAGATGACATAGAGGCTTGATGGCAAAACCTAGTAAAGTGTTTACTAGTGAATTTACCCTTGTCTATTGATAGCTAAACTTGTATTATGATACCAAATGATCGCCAGTGAGCAGCTGCTAAAATATAACAGAGCAAATCCAGTAGAATTCAGCCTATCCTAATACAGGCAAACTTCTGGAACAAGGCCTTTTGTTCCAGTGCCGCCAGTCTAAACAACAAGGCTATTGACTGCATGTGCCAGCCTTTGTTACTGGGGGCTACCTGAAAAGATTAAAATTGCATGAATCTGCAATTTCAGTTCCATCAGTTCTCAGCTGCAAAACCTCCATCTGTAAACTGACCCAGGAAGAGCAGACTGTTGACTTAAGCTTGTATGTTAAAGGGTCATACTGTCATAGTCTATCCCTAGGAAATAAATTAATTTCCAGTGCTGGTGCTAAATAAGTCTCAAGAAGCTGTAGCATAGTTTTGATCTTTCATATTGCCACATTTATTGCAAAAGGTCTTTCATTCATCTACGGACCATCAGTCAAATCAGTAAGTTCTTTAGACAACAGAAAGGAAACAAAATGGAAGGCATTCAGACCACTTCCTCTTCCACTTTGTCACAATTTTACCAAGCTATCTGCTGACACGAACACGCTTCTCCAAAAAGCAACTGTTTGTGAATCATCTCTAATATGAGCCATTAAAGATTCCTTACCTTTTGTACCTCTTCCTTTACAGAATATATTATTATTTTTGTTCAGGCTACATTGAATCCAGAGTGAAATCTGCAGTCTAATGATGAATCAAGTATATATTTTACTTTCCCTTCTTTATGCTGAAAGGCAGCTTGCACAGTTTTGTGAAAAGTTTTTCAAGCACTAAGCCTAACATTAGCATAATATTCTTATATGAGTCAAGCTTCTGGTAAGAAGTACTGGTAGAACTAGGCTGCACTGCAGTGTACTGAAAAAATCTACATTATGATGATTACAGGAAGACTAAATTGTCATGGTTCTGGCCAGGACAGGGGTGATTTTTGCAGTAGCCAGGAGGCGCATGGCTAGGACCCAAAGGTTATTCTGTACCACCTCACATCATTTTCCAGGGATGGGGAAGGCTCCATTCCAAGTCAGCACAGCGTGGCAGAGGGAGTGGTTGGCTATTGTCTATTGTCAGGGAGTTTCCATGTGAATAGTTTGGGTTTTGTACCCCCTGTCATTAGTATTATTGATTATAGTGTTTGTTTTCCTATCTCATGGCTGTTTCCAATATATTGGTGTTGAATCTTCAAACTGAAAAAACCCATAGATCTTAATTTCGTATTGTTTATTCATAAAAATAAACAATACGAAACAATACGCATAAAAAGTGCATTTTATTCATAAAAATAAACAATACGAAACAATATGCATAAAAAGGCGTTTCTATTTCTTTAGAAGATAACTTTCTTATTTATTTAGAAGACAACTTCCGTCTACATTGTTAAGTTTTCCCTTTTTCAATTATTTAAGAAGAAAAGATTGTGAAGCTTTTTTATTTTTCTCATCTGAATGGAAAAAAAAATAATGTCTTTTAGTCTTTCTCTAATTATCAGAAGAGACACCCTGTTCTTTCTCAATGTTTACAAATGTCTTTATTTTCCTAAAGGAAAACAGCTAACAGTTTACCACCCAAATTAACATTCTCTTCACTGGAAAACACTGGTTATAGGATTTGGAAAAGACTTGATAGGCCATGTTGTGAAAAAAAAATGCTGGAGATATTTACAGTCTTGAAAATCAGCCTGTAAATACTATACCCATAACCAGAAAAAAACCCAAAGTTCTCTATGAAAAAATATCCTGCATGAGCTGTAGCAGAATATGTACTTCAAAAAAATCTGTAAGACTCTCGCATTCTCTGTAAAAACACAGAATTTCAGATGTCCCTATTCTCCATGTACTTACTCATTCTAAAGTGTACTTAGTCATGAGAACATAAATTACAAATTCAAAGAGAAAAGCAAAGAATGTCTGTCTTTCAGATACGGTACCTACATTTGCATCAGTCCTCAACCTACAGCTTTCTTAGATTATGACACCTCCTTTCAAAACTGAAGAGGACATTCCCTAATTTAATGTTCAGGTAATGCACTCTTCATAACGATCATTACACTGACTATGAGAACGAGCAAATTGTTATGGCTGATCAGACGTTTAAAGTGTTCTATAAGGATAAAATTATCCTTCATCTTTACTCCATGCTCCCATCCCAACCCAACTATTAAGCTAGGATTTTGTTTTCTTAGTCCTTTTATAAACCTGTTCTCATCCTCACCAAGGCAAGGGAAGCTACATTCCAGTGGTAAGACAGTACTACTTTGAAAAGAGCCAAGGAGTTCAAGGAGGTAGCTGCAAGTTTTTATCTCTGATATGGATGGAAACAACTAAACTCTGCTGGTGACCAATAGGGTGAGCTGAAAGGGGGAGCAATGCAATTACACAAGATTATTTTAATTTTAGATTCCAGTTTGAGGCTCTTAAAAATAAAATCATTTTAAGTTAGGTAGTATTAGTACATCTTCACTTGCTATGTGTGTTCTCCAATCAGCTGTCCGAATTGCCTTTTCCAAGGTGCTTTTGCCTCACTGAAGGCACAAGTCCTTTTCTAGGAATAAATCAGAAATGTGTAGAACATATGTAGACTAACCAGGGATGTAAAGATATTGATCTCACCTCTGCTAGCATTGGCTTCATGGTGTCCATAATCAGAGCTATCTATGTCTGTTACAGATGGAAGTTGTTGCATGCAAGATTCCAGTTTCGAGTGTTGCAGAACTAGAAAGGCGGGCGGTGAAAGTGTCAAGAGAATGCACAGGGAGAAAAGCAGCTCCTGTAGATAAAACTTGCATTCTGTCCCATGTAATTTAGTCCTAATTCTGTTATAAAACTTCTGTTTGATACAAAGCAAGCCATTAAAACATAGTCAAGCATGGATTCTAAATATAACTTTGGAAAGCCAATTCAAGATATTGGGTATCTAGCTAGGGGTACAAAAGCATCTAGTATTTACACCTGTAAGAAATATCAATAAAAATGCTACTTTAAAAATAAAATATACTATCTTTTATTAGGTTTTTAAATCTAGGCCTCTTTAATTGAATGGCAGAAATCAGTGGACAACTCTGACAATATTTGCTGTAATTTCATGTCTTAGTTCTACGTGGGTAGAGAATGGATAACCCCTCTCATTTAATGGGCATATTGTAAAAAAAAATTAGTGGTTCTTAAAAAAAATGGCTACATTGAGTCTATCATTGAACTCCACAAGGAAACAGTAGTGTATTGATCACATTCTTTCAGAGCGAAAATTTGGGGAAACTGTCCTTATCAATAATGAACTAAATACCATAATGTCAGTCCAAAAAATTACCAAGAATATATTATGCTAAATATTGCCATTCCTTTCTCCAGTTATTTAAACTGGATTGTGTTACTGTCTTAGTCTAATCTAGAATCAATGTTTTTCAGATCAATGGAAGGAATGTCTCAGTAGTTTAGGGAAATAGGAGGTCCTCTCTCCCAGACTTTCATGTAAAGAATCTTGTTCAACAGTTGATCCTTCAAGTGACCCCACTTTCCTCCACGTGTCGAAAACTATCCAACTTTTATCTGCCTGAAGTGACCTCTCTTGAAACTGCACCCACTACAAAATGGGAAACATAACTCTGAGCTCTGCAGTGTTGGAAGAATACATTGCAAGAAATACTTTTTTCTATCATTTCTGTTTCTCCATTTTAATTTAAACATCTCAGACCACTTAGAAGACAACAGACTGAGATGGAAATGACGAAGAAGTGAGGAAACTCAGAGGGACAGAATTTACAGAGTATAACAAATTACAAGAATAACTCCAGAAGTTGTGGGCAAATGAGCACAGGATCAAAATAGGAGAGAAAAAAATTCAGTGCAAAGGGATATTACACATTTCACACCTAAACTGTCAACATAACTTGGCCATTACAGAGATTTAAAGCATCCAGTTGTCTTAGATCAAGAAAGACTAGGTTATAGAAACATGAGTAGGATTAATCTCAACTTTCTCTAAGCAGTTGCAGAACAGGTGACATAATTCTGATCAGTAAAAAAGAAGTCAACAAAATAAAAAAAATTTAGACTTTGATTCAGCTGACCAGACATAGGCATCTGCATTAGGTTGAGATGAAGCACGGTGGGAATTCCACCAACGATGCTGATTATCTTTACTTTGACTGTGAAAAAGTGCATAGGATGACTGGATGATGTGTTAATGCCTACAGCACAGACCAGACAATCCCATTTAGCCCTATCAATCCCACCTTTTGAAATCCTTCAGCTGGCTGTATCTCAATGACTAAATGCTTCCTTCCTAAGCCTTACTCCCAAATACTAAAAGGCAGATAATCACCTTAATATAACCAAACAGAAGTTACTGATAGTCACTTTATTATCAAGACTTAAGATCTTTTGCATAAATCTCTGCATATGAAATATGTCTGTGACCCCTCAGCTAGAGCAAGTCCTAGAGATGTAGACCCATTCCCATCCAATACAGATCTCCATGATATTTTCAATACTGTAAAATTTCAGCTAGCTGTGACCTACCACCACAACTATTTCAAATTCAGCTGTTCCACCATCTATGAAGATCTTTGTAGACATTACAGTGGCACAAAAAGAGGTCAAAATTGAGTTGATCTTTCAAAGAACTTGATTCCATTATCTGTATTCCACCTACAAATTAGAACATTCTTCATTCAGCTAAACAGAACAATTGTCCTTCTGACTTTACCAGGAGTGCCACTAAGGCAATTGTCCACTTCAAACTGGAAGCTCTGTATGCACATTGCAAAACTTCCTGCCTGGCTGACATTGTGTGGTTCTTTCCCAAGGTGGATTAACCGAGGTTGTTCAACCACCTCTGAAAACATTTGCTGCCACTGTCAGAACTCAAACTGGCCTGGCTTTCCAGTCTTCCTAGACTGCTCCTTTATGCATTCCATACAACTTCTCTTCTGGAGATATTTAAAGGCAATGTTAGGAAGGCCATTTAGGAAGTTGGCAGTAAGGCTGGCTTCAACAAACAAAATATTGTTGAAATTTGATGTGTCCTGCCTCCAGTGAGGAACACATGAAAAACCTTAAGACATAAGAAAGAAACAATGATTTTGACAATTCATCATGCAACATTTGGACAATTTGTTTGTTTTTTTTTTCTAGAGAAAGCAAGATGAGAGCAAGTTAACATGGAACCTTGTGTACCAAAATACAACTGCAAAAGCCCGTCACAAAAACCCGGTGCCTCTCAGATGCTTGAACCATAGCACTATCACATGGTATTTTCGAATAGTGTGATTGATTCTCTTGAAAAGTCTTACCAAGCAACAAGGACAAAAGGTTAGAATGGAAGGCAAAAAATTAAGTGGCAATGCAAGCAACGAATATATGTAAAAGAAGAAATTCTTCCACTGAAGATGAATTGTGGAGCATGGTCTGCAAGCAACGAATATGTGTAAAAGAAGAAATTCTTCCACTGAAGATGAATTGTGGAGCATGGTCAGAACACTAAAAACTAGTGTTAACTAAGCTTTGGCTCTTTCATTGAAATAAAATAAAAAAGCAGAAGTACTGATCAACAGTACTTCTTTTGAATCATCCAGAAAATAAAAATGCTTAAGACCTGGTATACTGCAATGGTGAGACCCTTAGTGCAGATTAAGATGCTCTATTTTCATGCCTTTGCAAAGCAAAGTAACGTCTTCAGCAACCACTACCGCCATCTCTTTGCTATCATGTGACTACTGATTACCTTCAAAGACTGTCCTTCAAAGGGAGGCTACAACAGTGAAATGTCACTGTGTACAGCTCAAAAAGGATTTGGCCCACCTCTTAGGAATGGTGATTAAATGCTAATCTCCAGAAGGCAGTCACAGAGTTTACTACACCTTAACCATCTTAATTTTGTATGTAGGCCCATCCTTCCGCCATCGATCCTGCTCCTGTCACTGAATGACCCCCTCTTTCACCACCTTAGATTAAGCCTAGCCCTTAAAGATATCAAGGAGTGGATTAAAAACCTCTCTGTAGACTAGTTGGAAGATCAGGAAAGTATAAAAAGTATGAAAGTTCTTAAATGTTTTATCTGCACAAATGATGTCCACCTTGAAGTCCAATACAGAATTTCAGTTGTCCAGATGAAGGATGTTGACCTTGGAGACATTGACATATTTGTCATAAAGAATGGGCAGATTAATCAAGTCTGAGAAAGAAATCTCCAGGTCTTTCTACATAAATCATCCAAAGCCCATAAATGGACCAACGTTTTCTGAATGACTATCTGCTGGACAATGGTCCAAAACTTGTCCATCAAAGTAGAACATTCGAGAACATTTTTTTACAAAGACCTTTGAAAGACTATGAAAAAAAAAAACTTCAGTCAAAAATTAGTTGACTCAATGGGTTGGTTGATTACACAAATGTGACGAACTTTGAGCCAACCTGTGCTGTTCTGTGGCAGAGAACAGCTCCCTGGTGTGGCATGGAATAGGAAACACTCACTGGAACAAACACCGCGGTATGACAGAGCACACAGTTTGGCATTCCTGTCCTGACACTGGTTTTGCCCCACTCTTCAGCCCTTTTGAGATCAGAAACTGCCTTGAAGAATCTTCTCTTGTAGAAGTAACTCATTACATCTACCTTTGCATAACGAAGCCTTCCATTCATCACGTTCATGGCTAGCTACACAGCACCTCATGTGAGGCACCCCTAGACGACACACGGGGTGACAAGAACAGGTTGTGGGGTGTAACCAGCGATGGACTCATAACCAGCTCAACAGTTCAGCTACTTTCTGTTGGCTCATCATCCCACGGAGGCCTTGGCGGGGCCTTCCCGGCTCGGCAAACACGGTCAGCCGGGAGATGGAAGGCACATATCCGGTGTTGGCAGCCACCGTCGAGGGCTGTTTAGTTTCTTTTACGGCAGAGGCATCCAACCAAGGAAGTTTGGACGGGGGAGAAGCGCGTGCAGACGTGTTATATATGGCACTGCCGCAGGGCGATGCACTGGGCGATGGTGGAGTCCGCGGGGGAGCGGAGCTCGGAGGGTCACGGGTGGGCGGCCACGGGGGGCTGCGGACGGGGACGGGCGGGGGCTCGGGGGCGTGACGAGAGCCCTGCACGTGCGTGGGGCCCCGAGTGCTCCCACCACCGCCCCGCTCCAAACTCCTCGTCCGTCCCGCCGGCACATCCCACACCCCCGCGCA
>VYZP01016154.1:2652-20223 GCA_013400635.1 Hypocryptadius cinnamomeus | reverse complement strand
GGGGGGGCGGGGGATGAGGAGGAGGACGAGGAAGGCAGAGGGGCTTTCCTCTTGGATTTGTGTCCATACCAAAGTGCTGTGCCACCATCGTGTGCCTTGGCCGTGCAGCAAGCTGCGGCGGTGCAAAATACTAAAATTTAAACTCCTCGGCTCTTCGTGCTCCAACGATAGGGTTGAGGTTGCGAGAGAAGCCGAAAAGATTGAAAGTTAAGGCTTTGACACGCCATCCTTCGCTCGTCACTCGGGAGGTGGTCAAAGCGTGTGCTGACGGGAGAGGGAGGTCTTGGGGTGAAGAAGGGAACAAGGTGACAGCCGAACTTTGAGTTTCCTATCTTATGTCTGGCAATTTCACATCCTTGCCCTTAACTGAAAAGCATCATGGTTCTCTTGGATTGAACTTCCTTGTTTTTATTTTTGCAAGAAGTTATCCCCAGGAGTGAAAAGCCATTGTTGTTTTGGAGCTGTTCTTGCCTTTTGGGTAGAGAAGTGGCTTCCCAAAACCAAAAATGTTCTTATCTAATAGTGAATATGCATCCAGACAGTGATCTATTAAAAATATATATCCAGAGGCTGGAACTCTTAAGGTTAAAAGGAGGCAGATAGCCTTCAGGACACTTGACAGAAGATGTCTTACTGTACAGCTGGTGCACATGTATCTCTCACTAATTGAGTTACATCTGTGATGCCATCGGTGAACAGACCCTGTAGAAGTCAGTGGAAGGTGCCCCGGGTGGGCTTGTATTTTAAGCAAGTTGGCTGTCAGCAGAGGTGCTGAACTGATAGACTAGGAAGAAGACCGAAGGCCTATATTCCCAAGACAGATAAATCATGGTTAATTGCTCTGGCAAGTTTCCCCATCCTCACAATGTAGCTTAAGCCAATCTTGAAGGGATCATCCCTGGAAGTAGGAGAGAAATGTAAGGACACTCTGCGTCTTAAGGGATTGCCAAAAACTTCCTTTGACTTTGCGAAAAGTTCTGTTGGGTTTGTGGAGTTGGGCCTGTAGCCCGTGCCGCGGCCAGTTCTTGCTCTTTGTGTGTTGCTGTGTTTGATCAAAGATGGACAATGAGATATTGGTTTTGACGGGCACGAATAAATGACCAGGAAAATTCTGTTTGCTGGGCACTGGACTGAGGCTGAGGATGACCATTGTGCATGACTCTTGTTGGCTGTCTTAAGTTGTGTTCAGAATGTTGCCTTGTTGGCTCAGTAGTCTGTGGGGCGCAGTTGTCCTCTGGGCAGGTGGCGCGTAGTGGCCATTGCGCAAATGCCGCTCTTGAAAAACACCTGAAGGGATACTTTCAAATTTTAAAAATCAGACACATTCTTTAATCATGCAAGTGCAAAGTTTAGTTAAGATGCCAAAATTGTTAATGCTTCTGGACTCACATGTGGTCAAGCTGTCTCTTTTTTCTAAATTGTTGTTCATTTTTGACAAGTTTGGTCTTATAATGAATTTTCTAGCCATGTCTGAAAAACCATAAAATAATAAATGATTTAAATCTAGTGAGCACTAATTTGGGAAGGACATAGCTGTGAGTAGACCTGAAATGTTAATTTTTAAGTAATTTAAACTGTTTTGTGAACTGCCTGTGTTATTGACGGTGGGTTTTCTTCTGTTTTGTGGTTGTCTTATTTATAGCTCATGCCATACAGTATTGTTTGATTCTGGTGTTTGAAATCTGCTGCCATTTGTTATACTTCCATTTTTCCTTCTGGATCTTGATCTAGTGTCTTGATCAAAAAAATGTTGTGTAATCTATTTGCAATTGTTAGCTTAAGTATGAATGCCAACTATTTCTGCTGATATGTGTCATGGTTCTTCCAAAATACAAATGAAAAATCCTCTTATGAAAAATGAAGGTAAGTTCATTTTTCTTTTTTTTCTTTTTTTTGCTTTTTCCATTTTTTTTTTTTTTAATCTTAATGTATTCACTTATTTGTGGGATTCTTTTTATTCTGAATGTCATCCCTGAAGAGAGGGAGCTGATCTCTGTGTAGGCCAGTGATTTCAAATTCAAAGATTCAAGACCTTGAAATTTATTAATGGATTGGCAGTGTGACTGGGGCTGGCTGTGTATCCTCAATGTCATTTGTTCCCATGCATTTTAGAGGTTGTGGTGATGACTACCCACTATTTTTTTCCCTTTTTTTTTTTTTTTTTTTTTTTTTTTTTCACTGGGGTAGAAACATTGAAGAAACTCTTTTTTCTAGATGGAAAATGCAGCAGTCAGTAATGTTGCCAGCCTCTGTAGATGAGGCAAATAACATACTTTTTCTGTTTGCAAGTTTGTTTCTTCAAGGGAGAATGTTTTTTAGTGAGGTGGACAGACATGGAGAAGCAGGTGAACAAGACAGGTGAAGGAAAATGGAAGAAAAGGAGCATTGGGTTTTTATTTCCCCAAGTTCGTTTCAACAGGCGTTGATATCTTATGGCAGCTCTCTTTCTATGTGCCTACTGCGATTTGTTAGTGTGGTTTTTGAAAAATCCTTTGTACAGCCTTTGGGAAAATGGTAGGGTTACTTTCTTCTTCAATGTGACAACTTTCCTTTGGCTTACTGACCTGTTTCCCACTAAACGTTGTTACTTGTTCTCATCATCTTCACTGGAGTAATTAGACGTAGACCTCATTTCCAAGGTTCTTTCAGAAGCAAACTATGTTTGCTCTCTCTGCAGTAAAATCCCTTGACCTCCTTTGGCAAACTCTTGCAAGCGATGTCTGGGATTGAAGTCATCCTGAGTTGTGGTTGGCATGACAAGTTTGTTTGATGAAATGTGGAAATGATTCCATACAAGTGCTCTGTGGGAGAGCTGTGTGGTAGCCAGCAGGTCAGATGTACCAAGTCATGGTCAGTAGACAACTGCTAATCTGTGCTGAGTTTGGAAGAGTCTGTTTCTCATAAAATTTAATAATTTGTTTTTGTACTAGGTGAGGTGGAAATGCATTGAAGTTCTCTGTTGTTGGACATTGTATCTAGTCAAATTACTGAGTGTTTCTGCCTTTCCTCAGGGAACTACTGGTGCAGCTGATACCCATACCATACATGGCCCGCTGGATCCATTTATGTAACTCTGGCTAGGCTTAGGCCATGATTGCTACTCATGTCAAAACATTTTTACTGGGTTTTATTGATAAGTGAGCAAAACAGTTTGTGTGAACTTTGCTGGTGTACCTATGCCTTGATGCCTTTTCTTCACTCTGTGTTTCACATTGGCATTGGTCATAAACCTAGTGTTTTAAGGTGTCTTAACCAATTCCCATTAAAATATTACAGATTAACATATTGAAAGTCCTGTACTTCAAAATTATACATTTTTGTATGTTTTATAGAATGGAAAATATATATTTTTTTAAATTCTTCCATTGCCTTGCAAAAAACATGTGCATGTTTTCATACTGGTGTCTGATATTCTCAAGGTGATACTTCACTTCCAATGATGATTCAGTACTTTTGGTTTTATTTTTAGAACCCTTTGACGTTAAATTATACAGATACAGTGAAATTACAATCTGAAACAAATTTCAGGAGCAACTGGCTGAAGTTCTATGGCCTGGCATTAAGCTATGTGTCAGGTTTAATCACCTAATAAGTAAGCCCAAAGACACATATTCCAAGAAAATTTAAGCTTTGTATATAGAGTAGTAGCCACAAGTCAAAAAAAGTGATCCTGTGGGCTGTTCTTCATCGAGTGTGCTAGTCTTTTAAATGATAGAGTGTAGAAAACTGTTGGAGAAATGCTGTCATTTTGTCGAAAATTTGATACTGCATAGGAATTACTCACTTAAACCCAAAGTTTCTCTCACGGCCCTAGTAACACTGCAGCGATCGAATCTTCATCATGTTGTGTGTGCATTTACTGGAAAGTTTAAACATTTGTTTTGCTTAAGTTAACTGAAAGGGTAAATCCATTATCTGCAGTATGCTGCTTGGAGTTGTAGTTTTTAATGGCTATTTGATGAAAAAATACTATTAACAACAAATTAGAATTGGCTGTTCAGGCAATAGCCCCTTTTTTCCTCATTGCAATGGGTTGTTTTCATTCAACCTGTCTTGCAGGAACTCCAGATTGTCTTGGGATCTGTCTTCTGCTGCTTGTTTTTGATGTGCTGATTCCCAATACTTTGGTTAAAGATCTTGTTCATAAGGAGGGACTTATAGTCATTGAGGTGTAATGCCTGAGTTTTTATGAGTTTATTTTGACAACTGGTGGAAATGTTACTGCTTGTTTCAGGAGAGGTAAAATATACAAATTTACTTGACTGACCCTACCCAACTAAGTAAGACTAGGAATTTACATCAGATGTGTTTGTGTTGCTTCCACTCCTTAGGAACTACACATCTGACTTAAAATAGAGTTGAGGATTAGCTGTTCATCCTCCATGGGTGACTTTCACTTCTTTAAACTAGAGCACAAATGCAAGAGCACTGCAGAAATGGAGCCATCACATTTAGTGTAAGAAACTTGACTTTTCCATGTCCCTTGCCAAACTGCTTTTAACCAGCTTGATTAGCCCCAGAACTCTGGACAAAATTGAGGACTAGTGCCCTGTCTTCTGGTGCTGCTGCAGAGGAGGTGCCTGAGCTGTCCCTGGGGTTTTTTCCAGTGTGCCCTGCCCTCCATAGTGCCACTGGCCTGGCAAGGCTTGGGGCTACTCCCAGGGTGAGCTCAAACACGTGCAAGGAAAGGAGTGAACCTCTGTCTGTGTCCCGTGTGGAACACAAATGGTTCACAGATATGAAGATGTCTTAGCAGGTTTTATGCACAAAACTCCTTTGTATGTACATGTACAAAATCAGTATAGTAAAAAAATATATTTTAATTTTTTCTTGTATTATTTATTTTGAATTGTTCATGTCCATCACAAAAAAAAAAAAAAGATGGAGGGGAGGGAAAGTGGGAAAGAGATGCCTCATCCAAAAAGCCTGTGAGGCTCTGATAATTCTTAACCTTCACAGTCTGTCTTTTACTGTGATTTAATTTATGGAGTTTTTTGGTCAATCAGAGATTTATCACTGTGGTGCCAGTCACGTTTAGAGTTACAGAACAATTACTTCCAACTTGCAAGACTGTACTATCACAGAAGGTTGCTTCCACTATGCTTATGTTCAGTACCTCTTGAATGAGGATAAATTATCGGACACGAAGAACTTAATGAGACATGCCACAGCCCCTTGTTCTTCAGGAAGGTTGGCGTAGCTGGAACTGCATCAGTGATGCTGTGTCCCTTTTAGACTTCTCAGTAGGTGCAGCTTCATTTCTCCCTGACTGCTGCAGCATTTCTGATCTGTGCCAAAGCAGTAGAAAAAAACAAGTTACTAACAGTTATGCTTTCATCTTATTCAGCCAGACTGTGTGATAACTGGATGTGCAGATCTGTTGGATATAACAGATAAGCAGCCCTATAATGCCACTCTTGTTCTTCTGTAATAAATTCCAAATCTGCTGTTACTGGGCAGTGTATTATTTTTGTGTACCTGTTGGAAGCACAAGCTCCACAAACTGTATTTGCAGGGTAAAAAGGGATGCACAAGTCTCTCCCTAGTCTCTTCTATGCCTTTGAGGTTTTGAATGGGTGGATGCCACATGATAGATATTATGGGTCAATAAATACAGGGGTGACTATTTTTTTAATCTTAGAATAAAATATTTATATTCATAATCAACCTACCATGTGGTTTCTCTGACAGTATGCTGTTAGTCCAGAAAATATCTTAAAAGTTCAGTATTTTATATTATCACTTGTATTTTCCAGAGATGTGGTATCTCTCTAAGAAGAGCTTTTATTTTTTTGATTTCTGATGAGCTTTTAATATTTACACACAAGAATTTTGTGCTCTTTGAAATTATTTCTTTGAACTTCTCTCCATATTACTTAGAGGAAAAGAAAACTGGCATGTTACTGGCTCAGTAGGCAAAAATATTTACTGTTTTCATAAACATCCTCAGAAGATTTACATGTGTCCCTTAATGGTGACCTGTGGCAGATATTTTTCAAGGCATCTATTCATATGTATGAATACACAGGATGGATGTGGATTAAAAAGCATATTTTAATCATAGATTAACATTTTTAAGTTACTTTAAAGCCACATTAGTAGGATTAATTGTAAAATAAAGCAACTATTTTCTAAGTATCTTTTAACTGTAAATTAGTTGTATTGAATAGTGGAACCATGTAACTCAGTTTTGTTGTGGTTCTTCAGTGAGGCTTCACATTTTATTATCACAGTACATAAAATGAATTAGTAAAGCTCAGATCAAATCTTTCTTCTTGGCCATGTTAAGTCTGAGGGTTTGTTTCATTTCTTTTGTGGGGAAAGATAAAGTATATATTCAAGTGGCCTAACCACATTTGTAGTTGTGCTTCTCTAACTCTTCTGCCCCCACAGTTTGTTACGCCTTTTAAGGAAATTAAGTGTTAATGTTCGTTCTTTGCTGATTGTCATAGTAGCAAATGAAAATCAAAACTCTGTTATTTTTTAATATCCTGGATTGAAAGGGAAGGAGCTCTTCTCTTCTCTTCTCTTCTCTTCTCTTCTCTTCTCTTCTCTTCTCTTCTCTTCTCTTCTCTTCTCTTCTCTTTTCGTTGTTTGGATTAGTTTTTTGTTTAAATGACTATGTGATTTTAATTTTGCAGACACATTTAAATACTTCTCTAAGCATCTTCACTTCCTGTAAAATACTGGTTTATGGAAGTTCGCTTGGTTTAGGGGAAAAAATCTGGCTTTACTTTGGAGATGCCACAGTTTAAAGTGAGTTGTGGGAAGTATATTGTGATGTATTTATCACAGAAAAATGTTACATGTACATTTTGTAAATACGTATGTAGGGGAACCATTGAGGTACATTCTTAAGAGTGTTGAAATGGATATATATCAACTTCAAAATATTTTCAAGACTATGATGTTGTATTCAGTGGGTATTCAGAAGTTGGTAATTTATGCAATTCCTTCAATTAAATGCAGTTCTTCAATGAAGCATCATCAGAATATTGATAACATTTTTGTTATCAATGATGACTAGACGTATGCAGGGTAGAAAACAAAGTAAATTTGTGACAGTTAACTGGAGTATAGTTTGGCTAGTTGCTCAATCATGCTCATTTGTTGTGTTTTGATTTCAGCACCTGATTTTCCCCAGTTCTCTGTATGTATAAAACACAGCTCGTGACAGCACAGTGTGACAATTCCATTTTACTTTTGTGTCGAGGTCACTTACAAAGTTAAAACCAACAGACCTGGGATTGTGTCTGTAAGAAATAATGGGAATGTAAGTCCAGTTCAGCACCCTAATTCCTATCACAGGTCCATAATGTCTCACTGTAGAGCAAAAACATGGGAAATGTGGCACAGCAATAGTCATTGGGAGCTTTCATGGCTGGCTTTGTGGGAACAGGGCAGATTTCAGCCTTGGTTATAAAATACTGGCACCATAACCTGAGCTGCCCAGATGTTCCGAGCCCATGTTCATCACCTGCACACATTTGCCAGGGGCTTGTGGCTGCAGGCCACAAATACATTATTGTTCCTGAATTCTGTGTTAACTTGAACTCAGCTTTTTCAAGAAGAGGTTGTAAGTGTATGTGATCAAACAAAACAAACACTAACTCTATGTAAAACTTCTAGTCATCAGCTTGAGGTTATATGCTCTAGATATCTATGGAGTCTCCAGCACAGACTTGATGTGCTGAAGGACTGTATCCCAAAATAAGGTCTAGCTGGCAGCTGTGTGTGAGTACACTCAGCGTAGAAAATTTGGAGAGAGGAATGTGCCCACTAAATAAGACAAATTGTAATAGCACTTGTAATAATAACTCTAGGAATTAATCTCATTATTTGAAGTTACTACTATTTTGTACATATAAACCACAGTAGATTGTACTGAAGTATAATATATGAAGTTAGGGAGACTGATGAAAAACTTTTTTGAAACCAGAAAAAACCAGCATTTTTTCTCCTCTGTAGGCTTTTTGCCATGTAGTTACTTTATAACTTAACTCTTAGGTGGCCAGTCATATTTTCAAGACTAGCGCATTTTTTCTCACTTATTTAGGTTACAGATAAGGACCAAACTTGATCTTGGATTAGCAGTGCTTTCAAAGAACAAAGAAACATAAAGAGCAATGATGTTTACATCAGACAGGATCTTGAGCTTTTGTTCTTAGTGTGTTTTTCTGTGGAATTAGTTTGTAAATATAGTTATGCTAAATAGATATATTCAAAGCAACTTGTCTGTTGAGTGAGCATTTCCAGCAAAACAATTTCTAATGTTTCCTGAAAATGATGCTTCGACCTCAGCTTGCCACCCTCTTTTGCAGCTAAAGGAGTAACTAACTAGATGTCCAAACATTCCCAAGTGGAACAGAAGATTTAATGGAGTGCAGTTTTAGAGCAGTCAATCAATTTTCACTTGTGATGTAGCAAAGTCAGAAGTTTCAAAGAGAAAATTTAAACTGTCGGTGCACATCAGGTTTTTTGTAATATATATATGTAGAGAAGGTTAAAACCCAGCTTTGAAATTTTTTCTCCTCTTTGTCTGGTTCATGTCCTAAGTGTTATGTGCTTTGGGTTTTGATTTGATTATACAAAAGGGAATGTGTTGAGTGGGAGGAAAAAAAGACACTTGATCTCTATTTGGTTTTAATCTGAAAAAAAACTTCCATAAGACAATATACTATGGAAGTCTAGGACAAGTTTATCATTATATGACTTTTGAAGGCATTGTCTTCCAGAGAGTTAACATTGGCATGAGCTGTATTTTTACCCAGGTCATCAAGGAATGATCAATAACAACAAAGAATTTTTTTTCCAGATGCCAAAGGCAAGTAGGTTAGCTTCCTGTTTCAAAAGATTCGTCAGTGTTTGAGATTCTATTTCACTCCTGTTAGAGGCATCTCTCTTCTATCAGGACAGCTCCTTAATTGATTTGTTTTTCCTCTCTCCCACATTGTACTCATCAGCTCTCCTGAGGTTTGTGCTTATTTATTTAAACTACCCAAGAATAAAATATTAGGTTCTTAATGAGAAGATGGAAATCACTGTATTTGAGGATGCTTCTTTGAGATGTGATGTAGTAGGACTGTTAAAGCATGGAAGCTGGTGGATCAAGCAGGTGTTGATTTGGCAGCTTATGTCCATGGCAGTGGATAGAAAGGGTTACAAATTCACAAAACTTTAAAACGATACAAAGATGGGATCTTGTTCATTTTTTCATCAGCAGGATACACATCACAGGTGTAGGCAACCTGTACCATGCTTTTCTACTTTCTTAACAGTAAAGATTTAATAACATGGTTGCTTGTCTTTTATTGGATTTTTATTTTAAATGCTTATTAAGGAAAATCATTAAAACACCTTATCTTTAAAAACCAATTCTTTACAAAGATTGATTCAGATTTTAAGTTCAGTTTTGCCCTGAAATTGGTGTGATGCACAACAAGTATATTGAATAAGACGGTGTTTTGGGGGTTATCTATGCATGCCACAAAACATGGATTTAGTGGGGAGATAGAATGAGCTCTGGGACCTGATATAGTTTCTGTCCCCATGACCATTAGGTTTTGAGCCACTCATAGTGACAGATGAAACTTTACTGTTATTCATTTATATCTATGCCCATATTATTTTCCAATGTTTATCCAGATAAAATCACTTGCTATGCTCTGTTCTTCATACCTTCAGATACTTATGACAATAAAGCACTGATGGACAGCTGTCAGTTATGTTATACTTAAAGAGTGTGAGACATATTTTTTCAGTACAAGTGAACATCTTAGTTAAACATAATGCTGGTATTAGTCTGTAAAATGCGAGGTTCTTTATTGTTGTATGTTATTTGAATATATTCAGTATTAATTGAGTTATCCAACTCTTAAGTTCCTTTTTTAAGTAATTACAAACCAGTTTATCCTAAAAAATTCAATCCTTCACACCTGAGCATATATATATATATAGCTAATCAAAGCTAAGAAATGTAACAAAACTGATTCCTTGCATGCACACAAAGTAATTTCTTTATTATGGCATTCTTAGTGTCAAGCAAAAATAATGGGAATTAATGAGTCATCATTCTAGCCTATATATCTCTATATATGAGTTTATTATTTCTATTAATAAAATAATGCTTTATTTGGCCCTTTATTTTTTATGTGTGCTTGTTTATATTGATGAAGCTGGAACTAAAAGTGTGTGACTGAAGGTGATTAATTTGGAGAAAGGGATTTTATTTCTCTATATGCTAAATAAAGACTTAAAGTATACTGAGACAGTAAATTATGAGAAGAGGAAGAAGAAAATAGTGTTTGACTGTAGAACCAGTGGAATTTTATCTTGTGCTTGTCACTAAATTAATGCTCCCTTTCTATTAATTTGTCCCTTTTGTCCAATGTTTGAGTTCTACCTACCCAATGTCTTTTCACTACCTGCCTCTCTCATTTTCAGTCAAACCACCAGGAAATTCTTTTTCCATCCAACTTGTTCAGAAAAGGGCACTTTCAGTGTGGAATTAGTTGCCTATTGATTGTAAAATAATTGTTTTCTGTTTTTCTGGAAGAATCTGAAAATTTATTATATAGTGGAAGAAAGGCCTATGCATTAAAATTGCTTTATCTTTTGTAGAAAGATGGGTAGGCAGGGGTTGTTGGGTGAAAATGGAGGCTCTCATCATTAGGTCACATGAGTGCTGTCTCAAAAAGTGTGATTCTCTCTTTTCTCTGTCACAGTCTAGCATTGTGCGTATCACTCAGGCTTGGTATGTCAAAGATGATTGCTCATCTCCCTGACAAAGTTTGAATCCCTGAGCCAAAGCACAAGCAGAATAAAGCCTTTTTCTTTTTTGTTTTTCTTTTTCCCCCCGCCAGGTAAATATTGTCGGAACATCTTAGAATAAAGTAGAGCAGGCTAATTTGGTCTGATAAAGAGAAGCTATGCTGCAAGTACAAGCTACAGACAGACCTGTCCCCTTTTGTGTTTGTGTTTGGTTTGGTTTTCATGAGGCTAACTGCAGAGAGGTATTCAACTTGCATGCAGTGGGTTTTTTTGGTGTCCTGTGCAGTCAGTGAGGACTTCAGGCTAGAAGGCCCTTTAGACCATTTAAGTGAAATTTTTCTAAGAGACCATAGACTTCATCCCCTTCCTCTGTAAAAAAATACAGAAAAGTTAATTGGGTTAATTTAGTCAGTTAAGTTAAATATACTTAAATGTGGCCTCCTAAGCAGTAAGGTTTTGTTTCCTTTTTCTACAGTCTTCTGATCCTAATGCAGGATAATACCCAACTTTTCATTCATTATAGGCTTTCCCTTGGGGCTGTAAACTGTGTTAGTAGGTGAATGTTGCTAAGGGATTGTACTGTTGAAGCATAAAGAGTTTAGGCATATGGTGTAAGCTAAGGCTTGTTAACTGAGTGACAATAACTGATCATGTTTTTAAATAATTGTTATATTTTACTTCCTTTTATATTAAATCTCAGAAGGTGTTTGAGTGGCTACGCTTTATGATTGACTTCAGTTGTCTTTACTTGGATTGCTCAGCTGTTCCTTCTGTTTGAGCCACAACAGCAGCTTGGCCATGTTTTAAGAGGATTGGAAAATCGATCTGGCATCATTAAAAACAACCAAACAAAAAACTGTGGCTCAGAAATGTTTGTTTGGTTGAAGCAGTTCCTCAGCCTGTTTCTGTGCGTGGCTGTACATGTACTTGCCAGGATGACAAAGCAGGTGTGGAAGGTTATTGAAGCTGCTGAGCTTCTGAGTGATGGCCACAAAAAAAAAAACAACCAGCCTCAGTGAGCAAGCCTGAGAGGAGGGAAAAACTCTGTGTATCCTGACAGTGTTTGTATTGGTTTTTCCCTTAATGTTTCTTTGAATGGTGTGATATTCAATATTTAGGAGACTGTCCACTTCCAACTGTGAGTATTAGGGCTCTCTTCTCTACAGCTTAAACAAATCTAAGTGCCACAAGCCTTGCTTGCCACCACCGTCTTCCTCCTTCCTTTGCACCCGCACCGATTTCTGTCACTGGGTGAGGTGAACGCTCATTAAGGAAGCTTGCCTAGCTGAAGGTTGCCCACTGCTTTTACAGAAATGGTTTTCTGGCAATTTATGGACTGGCCAAAGTTGAAATCCAAGAGGTGCCACTTCAAGGGAAGAAACAGGAATATATGGCATGTTTGAAGAGAGACAGGAGAAAATGGGTTAGATGTGGGGGGATGGTTGCAGCAATGACTTGGCTCTGTTTAAAAAAAAAAAAACCACAAAACTGTTAAACTGCAAGCATAATTTTCAGCTGGATCAACTCGCTGGACAGACTTGCAGTGTGACTGCACAGCTTCTTGCCCGTGGCTTGAGCTGACTCAGAGCCGTGTCCCGGACTCCACCTTGAGGTCACGCAGCCGTGCGGGATGGGCTGAGGAGCAGCGCTCCTGGGGGAAAAGGGCTGCAGCCCTGGCGGGCGGGCACGGCCGCAGCACAAGATGCTGTGCTGCGTGATTTAGTGGCTGGTTACCCTTCCATTTCTTGTGAAAATGGCAAACTCGTGCTCGCAAGAATTTGGGATTCCAGTTACTTCTCAGTGTTGCAAAACTTTTACGATTCCCTGAATTTTACTTTCAGCACAGCAGTTGCAAAGCTTGGTGAAACTTACTGCATTTAGTGTGCTATGCAAGTAATGAAAATTCTGCCGCAGTGTAAGGTTGTATTTTCCTTGTCCACCTTGATTATACTGTAACTTGCTCTGAGGCTGTTGTGCAAACCCAGTCAGAAGATGCAGGTGACGTACAAGTGTAGTTAAAAAGTATAATTTATTTCTAAGTGTTCTGGTTATTCACTGAGTGGGCAGTGGGCAGGGAGTGGGATGAGACAGGATGTCTCCTTGTAGTTGAGCTCGCTTTAAGCTGCATTTCATTTAAAATGCTGATATTCATAAAGATTATTTTTAGCCCCTCCAATGGAATTAAAGTTCAGAGTATAGGTGCTGTCAGTATCTTTTGGGTAGAAAAACCTAGGCTTTAATTACTTTTGGTTTCAGTTTCACCAGCAGGAGAAAATTATTTTCGTTTTGAGTGTGTTTACGTGAAGGTGGGAAAACTGATAAGGAAAGTAAACTACGTTGCTCTCTAAGTCCTTCCAATATATAAATAAAAAATTGTTAGGAAGGAAAAGTATCTTTTAATACTAAAGACTACAAGGCCAGTGCTGTGTTATGGAAGTATTTGGGAACATAGAGGTAGTAATTGAGTGAGACTTTAGAAAGTTGCTGAGTGCTTTAAGTGCCCCAAATCCAATGTGCTCAGTTCTTTGTGTGTGTGTAAGCCCCTTATTTTGCTTATGTTAAGTAAAAATACTCTCTCAATTATTTAGGTATAGGTAATAATTAAGAAATTTATTATTTCTGTATGGTAAATATTATTATAAAATACTAGACTATTTATTCAGCATTTTAAAGACAATTTTATTGAAAAGATTTAATATACTTATTACAAATTCTGCATTTGTATGCAGTTTGAAAACATAAAATAGCTTAAAATATTGGTTATCCAGGGGTGTAGCACACAAAAATTAAAATTGCCTGAATGTACATTCAGATGACTCATTGTTTTAACAGGTGCATGTAGCAATAAGTGTTAAAGCTATACTTAGCTTCTAAACCAGTACAATTTAATAGTATTGCTAGCCATTGACATTGGTCTATCATTTAGTTAAAAAAAACCCAAACCAACGAATTATTAAATAAATAATTTGAAAGTAGAAAACAAGATTACAGTCAGAAAAAAAATCTATTGATCATTGTCTAGAAACTCAGTCCAATATATTCAAATTTATTTGTTTGCCAGCAAATTATTGAAAACAAACAGTGAACACTTTAGACTGCTTACGTGTAAATAAGTAAGTCAAATAAACTTTCAGTGTGCCAATTTTTATTGAGTGCCACACTTCGGTAAAAACAGAATCAAATTATAAAATTGTCCATTATTATTGGCCCTTCCACTCCTCCTCAGTTCCAGCATAGTTTTAACAGCCAACCTGGCCTAAACACGGGTTCTTTACACACAGAAAACAAGGAATAAAACATTCTGGTTTGGATTTTTCACAAGATAAAAGTACATAAATAAAGTATACACTTCAGGATAGAAAGTTGCCTCAGAAAGTTCTGTAAGGTCTACATTTTCTATTTTTAGAAGCAAGGCACGTTTTCTGTAGATTTATGTGATAGAGTAATCTTCCTCTAAATGTCTAGATGCAAAGAAACCATGCACTGTTACTTCACAGTGATTATATTAGCTGATGATTATTAACATTTTCTTGGAATTACTAATATGTGTAGGTCATTCATCATATTTTTCTGAGAAAAAGCAATTGTGTTCTCTTCAGTTTTACTCTTCTGACAAAAGTGAAATGATATATAAGATCACTTCCATGAAAATAATCAGCACTGATAGTTATGATTGCTTATTTCAATCTTCTACCAATACTGGCTTTGCCAATAATACATAGTCACGCTTAACAGGAATAATGTAATAAAATAAATGTAAATATTTAATTTTAAAAATTCATACAGATTTTACTGAAAATACAAAGAAAGCAGTTTTGTCTCAAAGTTATATTACTTTCAAATAAAAGTTGCTCAGGTGTTTTTTAATTCCTACAATGAAAAGTCATTAGGGATAGATATGAAACTGTCATAGTGCAGTAAGTCAGAGGTGAATATTCAAATGTATGAAGATTCAGAGAAAATGCCATGAACAGTAGTGGCTATTAGCTGTCACAACAAAAAGACCATTCATAGTAGATTATATAGGCTTTAATAATAAACCTTCTATCTATTGGGTTAAGAACAATATGAAAATTCTCTTATCTATTGAGAGCAAAAAAATGCCAGTAACGATATGTGTCTACTATATAGGGACACTAATAGTTGAGACAGAAGTGCTGAAAAAAATAGTATTCTATGATTTTTTTAAAAACATGCTGTGAGTCAGACTGCTGTTGTTTTCTGGCCAAAATCTGGGTGTTTTGTTCTCAATTTACTGTGACTTACAAATAAATATTTCTTTATTCTGATAGAAGCAAACAAATTTAAGTTTTTCTTTAGTCTACAGGAGACAGGCTTTTAAACAAACAAACAAAAAATCCCAACCAACTGAAGATATCTAAGGTATTGTGGTTTGTATTTTGTTTTGTGTTAATTTTCATTGTTTAGAAGTGAAGATTAGATAGGATAGGCCAATATCTAACATAAGTACTAGACTGGACAGGTTGATGTCGATTTCAAAAAGAACTGTAAAAGGTTGAAATGAGAGGTGCTTAGCAGAAGATTAAGAAAAGCAAAGTCACTGCTTGCCCAAGTGTTTGTGATAATTTGAACTGATCTGTACTTACTTCTTTACTCTGAGGCTGAAAGTTCTCATTGACAAAGATACTCATGTAGGTATAGTAATCTTTTGTAGAGCACCTGATGCAGTACTTCATGGTGTTCTGATTTCTGAAATCTATCTCTTTCCTAAGTCAACATGGTCCATATCAAATCCATTTTAAACTCGTTGACCGACAGATCATAAAGCAGTAATAGGTTAAGGACATTCATGTTGGATTTAATAGAAGTTTTTCACAGCCCATTGCTTTGAGGATTTGGATAATGACCTGCAGGAAAATAGAATGTAATCTCTGGTAAAATGCATATGTGCAAAAATGGATGGATTCATAAGTGTGAGGGATGGTCTGTGCTGAGTTAATAGGGATCATTTATGAACATACATTAACGTAGCTGCAGATACCTGTCCTGACAGCAGGGTCATAGCTGCAGAGTGGAGAGTGGTGCTTTGGGAAGGAGTAATTTGGTGATACAATACAGCAGCTAAAATGCACATTGCAGCCTCTTGGTATGGATATGGGGATCTCAGGTGGAGTTAGGTGTGCTGTTACCTTGCTATGTAGCTTTTAGTGAGATGTTAGAAAATTGTGTCTTATTTGAGCTTAAAATGAAAAAAGCCCCAAAACCTAGGTGAACTTAAAAAGATTCAGAAAAACATGTCAAGGACAGTTGCAAGTATTATAAACAAATACATCAACAAACCCTGGCATACAGCAGGAGCCTGGGGAAGCTCACTCTGTGTAGTATTTCGCAAAGGTGACTGATGGCCTGTAAGTACTTATATGGGGCAAAGATTTCAGACGAAGTAGTCCTTTTGGTTCACTAGGTTTTGGATGACAAAATGCAGGAACTCAGAGCTGAACTCAGGTGTATTACTTCTAGAAATATAATAAATTTAAAATTAAAGTCAGTTATCTATCAGAACAACCTATTTTTAAGAATGTTCTTATGTCAGGGAAAAAAAAAATGCTGTAAATTTTTCCAAAAAGATGCCTTTAGTTCTAGTACAGTATGATAATGCAATGCAGGAATTTCGGAGTGAAATTATCTCTTATACAGGAAGGCAGACCAAGTAATTGTTACTTACACAGGTAATCTACAAAATCTGATCTGAAAAGTGTTTTTGGCATCAAGGGCACACAGTGTTCCATTGTAATGTGCACCTGTGTTTTTGTTGGGAAGGCTGAAAAAAGGGGGAAAGAGAAGGTTGGGGAGGTAATGAGAGGATATAATAAAGATGGGTTTGAATTTTATTTTACACATAGAGAGGAACTAAGTGTGAGATTTATTAAATCAAAATATATGATCATCCAGGCAACACTTACATCTTCCATATAGCATTTAGAAAGATTTTTACATGCTAATTGTGTGAATTAGCAACCAGCTGGGAACAATACCCTGCTATTTGTTAAAGGAGAGACAATAAAGTTCTTCTAGACAGGAAAGAATCTACATTGTTAACAGATGACCTGAAAGTTCAGCTCATTGAAAAGGCAAATATTTTGACCAGGAGAATAATTCTTCCTGTGGAGCAGTATGAGTTGCTGTGCTAAAGCTGTACAGCTATTTTTAACCATGTCACAGCTATTGAGCTTAGTCTTCAATTTAGTTCATAAACAGTGTAAAAAAGACTAAGTAGGTCTTTCTTTTTGATGAATGTAGAGGTGAGTATGTCAGAATCTGCCCTTTTTTTCAGTTTTTGTTTATTTTGTGCAATTTCTACTTTGGTTTTAACAGTTTGCATGTAGATTTTTGTCACTTGTTGTCACTATCTGCCACATTCTGTTTTGTTGACCTCCGGAAACACTATTGCACTGGAGTAATTGTGGGCAAAAGATGAAGTTGCATGTGAAATGAAGGTTGTTATGGTCTAGGGGGAAAAACGTGGAGGCTCTGTATAAAATCTGCTTCCTTCCAAATGACACTGAGTTTTTCAAAAGTTTGCTCTTGTACACTTCTGTGGCTTAAAAAGTTTTATTCCAGTTTTGCTTTGTGGTAGTTGTACAGCAGAATTTGAGTTTGATATTTAACTTTTGAGCTTGCCTAGAGTCTTTTGGATGCTTGACTTGAACATCTAAAGTCTTTATCAGAAAATCTTTAATTTGTTTTCCTGAATTCTAGGTTTTTCTGTTTTAAATGCTGAATTTTCTTTTTTTTTTTTTTTTTTTTTTCTTATTAAAAGGTCTTTTGATTTTCTCCAGT
>VYZP01016153.1:133000-145083 GCA_013400635.1 Hypocryptadius cinnamomeus | reverse complement strand
ATTAAATAAATATATATTATAAATATATATTTATATATTATGTAAAATAGTATTGTATAATTATGTATATTATATATTATTTATGTAATTATTATTATATAATTACATATTATTAAATATGTTATATATATAAAAATATATATAATTATACAATAATATAAAAACACAACCAACATTAATTTGACTACAATTATTAAATTAACAACAATTAAGCCAATATTTAAAATTAAATGAATACCAAACCCAGAGTTAATTACCAGGTACAAAGATGGCCTGGACCACATCGGGGAGCACCGGGACGACGAGAAGGAGCTGGTTCCCCTGAGCCCCATCGCCTCGGTGTCCTTCGGAGCCTGCCGGGATTTCGTGTTCCGGCGCCGGGGCAGGGCGGGGGCAGCGGGCCCGGGGAGGATCAGCCTGCAGCTGGCCCACGGCAGCCTGCTGCTCATGAAGCACCCCACCAACCTGCACTGGCACCACAGCCTGCCCCCACGCAGGAGGGTGCTGGCCCCCAGGGTCAACCTCACCTTCAGGAATGTCCTGCCCGTGTCCAAGCGGGGAAATGTTCAGCCTTTGGGCTCTGAAAAGTGAATTTAGGTCCTGCTGGAAGTGTGGATTCACCTGTTGGAGGAGGTGAGTTCTGGATTCACCTCCTGGTCCATCACCTAATGGACAAAATTTGGTGATTTTGCTGCCGAAGCCTGTGACCACTGATCTCAGTGGCAAGGTTTTTTCCTCTGGGAAATGTTGCTCTGGTCCTGCTGATCCCTGTTTTTGCTGATTGCTCCCATTTTGCTCGGGAAGAAGTTTGTTCTCAGCTGATCTGTATCTAAGCAGTGTTCCAAGAAGATGAAAATGCTCCATAGCCTGGAGGCAGCAGTTTATAGACACTGTGAGCTGTGATTGTTCAAAGCTGATATTCTATAGGTGGCACTTTTCTGTCAATGAGCTCTGGTTTGCTTGGGGGTTTTTAATTAAAATAAAGCAAATATGAGCTGACATGGAGAAGGGGAGTGCTGAGGTGTGAGGACAGGGTGTGGCTGGATGAGTGTTTCACTCCTGTCTGCTGGAATTCCTCTGCTTCTGAGGCAGGTGCCTCTTGCAGGAGGAAGCACAAGGTTTTTCATCCCTCAGGTACTTTGTACAAAAAGCAGGCAGCAAAAAAATGCCCTTGTGGGGAAGAACTGGGTTGTCCCATCTCCATTGGAAGGCTGTCACTGAGAGTGTATTTCCCTAAATAATTATCCCTAGGGATCCCCTCCTGACTGCCTGAGATCCACCACCTCCTACACTCACAGGGAATCCTGCTGGAAATGAGGGAATTCTGTCCAGTCTCCTAGAGATCTTGAACCATCAAGGAATGGTAAATTCTGGGTGAGAATGGGAACCAAATCCTGTGTAACCTGGCTGCAGCCACTGGAGTTAGTGCTGGGCTCTGGCTTTCAGTGGTGGGTCCATTATTCCTGTGGAATTAAGGCCTGGTACTTCCCACCCACTCTGAGATGCTCTGTGGAGCTTGAAAATCTTTCTTATCCAGGGCTTGTGAAGTGTTGTTTCAACCCCTTTGGGTTCCAGCTTGGTGTTTGTTTCAAGACATTCCCACACTGGTTTTTCTACCAAGTTTGTTCTTTTATTGCTACTGTACAGTTACAAAAATACCCTGAAGTGGAAAAAAAGCAACTTCAAACAGCAGTGCAGTGCTTGGACTGGAACAGACATTTTTAAATTAACACACAAAATAAGACAAGAATAATCCAAACACAGAAATGTCATCTTGGAGCTCTTAATTCTTTACAATTTATTAACATCTTCTCCACCATGGCAGCTTGGGAGGGACGAGTACCAGCGTTTGAGCCTTGTGGCTGCACAGAGCCCTCCCAGAGGGGAGGTTTGGCTGGAAAACAGATCCCAGTGACCTCCACAGGGGAGATTTGGCTGGAAAACAGATCCCAGCGACCTCCAGAGGGGAGATTTGGCTGGAAAACACAGAGCTCTGTGACCTCTGGAAAGATAGATCCCAGTGACCTCCAAAGGGGAGGCCTGGCTGGCAAACACAGAGCCCTGGGACCTGCAAAGAGGAGGTTGGTTCCCCAACACCTGCACAAATTCCAGTGATCTCCACAGGTGTGGTGGCTGGAAAACAGATCCCAGTGACCTCCAGAGGGGAGGATGAGCTCCCAAAGCCCTGCACAAATCCCTAGCTCACAGGGGGCTGGCAGGATCTGGCACAGCTCAGGGCCAGGACTGAGGTGCTGGGCTTTGCTCCCTTCCTCACCTGAGGGTTAAGCCAAGCCCATCCACTCCTCCCCACCAAGCAAAGCCAGAAAAAAGGCTCAATTCTCCCCTTGATAGCCCCTGAGGAAGATCCAGAGTCAATCCACAGCCCAGGGACACAGCTCTTGGCAAAGAAAACCTGCTGGTCCCAGCTGCCAGATTTCAGTCCATAGTGTGCGTGTCCTCTGCCCCTCCTCCAGCACAACTAAGCCAAGAGGCTGCTCAACTGACCCCCCAAATCCAGGAAAACCCCCCAAATCCAGGAGAAACCACCAAGCAGAGCACTGAGCCTGGAGAATGCGGGACAACCACTGCTGGCACTGGAAATGGTTTCAGTTCTGAGGTGCAGGGGCAGATCTGCTGGAGGGACATGTTGGGGTGATGGTTTTAGATGGCTCCCAGTAGGGAGGGCTGGCTCCTTCTCCAGCTCTGTCAGCTCTCCCTTCAATGGCCAGAGCAAATTTTTGGCATTTTGTAGCCCTCAAGGGGTTTTTTTGTTTGTTTTCTTGGTTTTCTGTAAATTAACACAGGTTAAAACCAAGCTACTGCTCGTGCAGCACAGCCAGGAACCAGGTCCCAGTCCAGCAGTGGATTTATCAATATTTCTGTACTATGAGCATTACCTGGGCCAGGAATTGTGCTCCAGACTCTGGAATGATGAGTTGTGTAAATAATTTTGCATATCCACCCATTTTACCACTCCTGCTTTGGCTGGTTTGGAGCCTCTCCTGAGGAAGTGTGAACACCCCCGAGCTTTGGGCAGCACTATGAATTCATGAGGTACAAAGTTGCCCTAAAAAAACTACTTAAGACAGTTGTTATTTGAAAACTTCACACTGAAAAAAGCTTGTCTGATGAGGGATTTTTCTCCTCCAAGCTTACAAGGACAGAAAAGAGCTAAAAACAACCTACACATTTTATTCCTGGTCATTTAAAAGCAGGTTTTTACAGGAGGATTTTTGCTGCTTCTCCCTCTGTGTCTTGGGATTTTTAATTTTTTTTTTTTCACATCAAACAATCCAGAGCAGCAGAATTCCCCTTATTTCTATTTACAGGGCAGCCTGGAGCTGATGCAGGATTCCCACATTTCTTCATGACACCAGTAAGAGCCCACCAGTCCTGGCCCTTTTATTTATATTCCATTTAACAAGGCCAGGGACTGCTCTACAGCTGAGCTGCAAGCCAGGAGCGTGGATCCCAATGCTGGGAATAGCAGATTCCAGCAATAAAATGGGAAGGGCAAGTCTAGAACAGTTACAGCAGCTTGAAAATCACAGCATTAAAAGTTGTAGTTGATGCTACAAAACAAGTGGATTCAACAGTGCTGAAGGAAATGACAACACTGAGCACTAGCAAACACTTCCATGTGCTGATTCCAGCTAGATTCCAAAGGTATGGAGCAATAAATTAAGGTTTCAGCTCTTAACAGATACAAAATTATCTCCTGGATGAAGCAATTTAAATCAGGAGAAGGATTTTATAATATAAAGAAGTAAAGTGGGAGGAAAATTGTGTCAATTTTCAAGGGCAATCTTTTGGATGGGGGCAGTTTGCAGAGATGCCTTGACTTGATGGGTCAGGAGAAATGGGATTCCATGGGTTCATCCCGTGGGTGTGAGGCATTCCCAGGACACAGTGGGCATGCAGAGGGCTGGGCCAGTGGCAGTGCAGCTGTTCAGGGAAGCTCAAGGCACTTTGTGTCTTAAATCATTGCCAACAGCAGCTTCCCATCACCCCCTCCCAGGGCTCCCCACTGGGAAACATTAGGAATAGAGCCTTGGGATAAAATCCCTGCCTGACAGACAAAGGCTGCTCAACACACGCTTGGGGCTGGAACAGCTCTGGGAATTTTGGTATAAAACGCAATTCCCAGCCATTGCCACAGGGAAGGGAACCTGGAGGGGCTGGTGCATCATGGAGAGGTGCCAGGGGAGGGATTGGGATGGGGAGGGGCTCCTTAGCAGCTTGACATCAGCCCTTTCCAGGGCTCCCCCTTGGGAAGTGAAATGTGTGGGATAAAACATCTCCCTGGGAAAAGTGTGGTGTCAGGACATGGAACAGAGCCTTGGGACAGGCAGGAAAACACTTCTCAACACACACCCGGGGCTGCATGGTGCCAGAACAGCAGGATTTGGGCACAAACCACAACTCCCAGCTGCTCCCACTGGGAAGGGAGCCTGGACAGGGGGAGGTTTGCATAACGGAGAGGCTCCATCCGAGGGCTGGGATGGGCCTGAGGGCTGGGACCATCCCAGGGGCTGGGGCAATCCCAAGGGCTGGGATGACCCCGAGGGCTGGGATGGTCCCAGGGGCTGGGATAATCCCAGAAGCTGGGGCAATCCCAAGGGCTGTGACCATCCCAGGGGCTGGGATCATCCCAGGGGCTGGGGCCATCCCAAGGGCTGGAATGACCCCAAGGGCTGGGATAATCCCAAGGGCTGGGATGACCCCGCGGGCTGGGATAATCTCAGGGCTGGGGCAATCCCAAGGGCTGGGATGACCCCGAGGGCTGGGATAATCTCAGGGGCTGGGACCATCCCAAGGGCTGGGATGACCCAGAGGGCTGGGACGGTCTTGAGGGCTGGGACGGTCCCGAGGGCTGGGACGGCCTCGAGGGCTGGGACCATCCCAGGGGCTGGGATGAGGATGACCCCGAGGGCTGGGACGGTCCCAGCAGCGCTGGCTCAGCTCTGGGCCGGGCTCTGGGGCTGGGCCCGGCCGTGCACGCGCTCGTAGAACAGCAGGTAGGCGCTGGCAGCCAGCACCTCGTGCAGGCTGGCCCTGCACACGGACTCGTCCGAGATCCAGAGCCACTGGCTGCCGCGGGCGCCCGGCGCGCGCCGGAAGGTGACGAAGTGTCCCGAGTGCATGTCCCCGTGGTGCACCACCACGGCCATCAGGCGGTACAGGTACAGCGGGGCCCTGCAGGGACATGGGTCAGCCTGGCCACACACACACACACACAGAGCAGAGCAGAGCAGCCACAATTCCTGCCTGGAGCAAGGGTGTGGTTCCTGTGTGGCTGATCCGTCCCTGGTCGGGTGGAAGGTGTCCCTGCCCATGGTAAGTGTGGGATGGGATGATCTCCAAGTTCCCTTCCGACCCAAACTATTCTGTGATCCAAACTGCTTTTTCCTGCTGCTCCATCCCTGGAAGTGTCTAAGGCCAGGCTGGATGGGGGGATAGTGGAAGGTGTCCCTGCCCATGGCATCTCCAAGTCTCCTTTCAACCCAAACCATTCTGGGATTATGGGATTCAAACCTGCTGCTCCATCCCTGGAAGTACTCAAGGACAGGCTGGATGGGGTTTGGAGTGACCTGGGATAGTGGAAGGTGTCCCTGCCCATGGGAAGGGAACTGCACTGGATGGTCCCTAAGTTCCCTACCAACCTAAACCATTCTGGAATTCTATGGAAAAGGATTATCAGGAGAAGCCCCCAAGGGTGATTTATCAAGTAGAATCATGACAGGTGCAACTGAAATAAAAAACATCTGAGAAAAAAAACCTATGGATTTCTTACAACCATTTGAAAATGAAGGAAAATGAAGGCTAGAGGAAACCAGCAGCAATGAGATTATGGCTGTTCAGAAGCACCATGAACCAGAGGAAGATTTTGAGTTTTGCTTGTAACTTGCCCTACTCCCTTTCCCAGGACTAAAATCACAGGAGCTGGGACAAAGGTTACATTCTGTGACTGGGCAGCCTCAGGATAAGAACAGAAGATAGGGAGACAATTTGAAGGAAAGAAATGAAGAAAGAGGGTACAAATCTCTAACTTACCTGCACTCAGGGAATGCAGCAAGTGGGAAAGTTCCTGGGGACATTAAAAATGAGGGAGAGGAGGAGGAAGAGGAGGCACCATTCATGAAGAGAGGTTTGGTACCAGCTGGTTGTTCTCCATCTGCCAGAGGAGGGAAAAATTCAGGAATTTAACTGGAATGCTGTTGCTAAGATCAGAATCCCTGCTCCTCATCATGGGATATGAAGGTATTTTATTGATTTTCATATCCAAAGGCAATGGATATTTTAATCAAATTCATTTTACATGACAAATATGGAAATACCCATGTATCCAAAATCCCAACTAAAGGAATATTGAGCTGCCTAAGGACAGACTTCCACAGCTGGATTTTCCAACTGTTTTTGAAGAATCCACCATTCCCAGCATTCCCTCTCTGCTCGTCCTGAAGCCTTGGAAGAGATCCCTAACAAGAAAAACCCTGGGACATCCCAAGTTCAACACTCCTTTGGACATAATTTTTTTTTTTTTTTAATATATATATATATATATATATATATTTAGTAGGATCAAAATGAAATTTTCCAAACTGAACTGTAAATTTGGGAATGGCAAAGGGATTTCTGTCCTTTTTGCAGAGCCCCACATCAAGATGCTGCTCATGGCTTGATCCCGCAGAGAACGTTTGATCCCTGACATGCAGAAAGAGCTGAACCATTTTATTGGCAAAAGAGGTACCTGAAGGTTTCCCTGCTCTCCCATCCTTTATTCCAGGGGTTGTCTCCTCAGAGTTTTTCTGGCTGAGCTGCTCCTGGCAGGATTTGGGACCAGGAACCCGATATTTGTAGATGTCCATGACCAGGAACTCGTTGAACTGGACGTGTTCGTGTCTCTTCAGGGGAGTGCCTTGGTTTGACCAGCTCAGCCTTTGCAGGTGGATGCACAAACACTGGGGCAGCTTCAGGAAAGGAAAATCCACATTTTTCATGGAAAGAAACAGGTGGTAAGTCCAGGGAATAAGGAAATGCATTTCCCTTATCTCTGTGTAAGCTCAGTGGCAACAGTGTCCATAAAATGTGACAAGAATTCTTGTGAGATTCCTGATATCTCCTAATCCCCAAAAATGAATGGCTTTGCACAGGGGAAAACCAAAAACATTAAGTGTTATAAAGAGCTGAAATTCAAAACCATTGCTGTAGCAAGAAGTACATTATTATTATTATTATTATTATTATTATTATTATTATTATTATTACTGGCACCTGAGGCTCCGAATTACACTCAAGTGCCCTGCTGGCCTCTGCATGACAGAATTAGAGAGCAAAAAAAAAGAGTTTTCTCTTAGAAATCACACCTGATGTTTACTCACCAGCTGCATTCAGAATATTTTAATTTCTCTGAAATGAGGAATTGCTAAAGATGCTACAAACCCTGTAAATATAAATCAATTTGCCCACTGAAGAATTAATGTAAGATCTAAGAAATGACACTGAGCCAAACTCACATTTAAGTGTTTTGCTAAAGAACAGGAGAATATTCACATCCTGTAAGTGTTTAATGTTTGATCTTTTGCTGAGTTGAGGCCTCAATGCCCACAGATATTTGCCAGGTGAGTTTACTTTGAAAAATAAAACATTTGTGGTCTAAGAGCAAGAGGGAAGTTACTCTGACAGGATTTAGGAGATTTGGAGGGGTTTTTTTTGTCTCACCTTTCCTAACTTTAATTGCTTAACAAACGTTGTTCTCTGGTTTTCTATGCTCTGTCCATTCAGAATTCCTGCTGCCTGGATCTGGAATGAAAAGGGAAAAAAATGAAGGCACCTGCAGACAGGAGGAATTTATTGTCTGGTTTATGCTCAGTGCATTAATCACACCTAGGAATGCTCTTCAGAATTCCTAAAGGGTCAAAATTCTAAACCAAAACCAAGCAGAAATGAGCATTTAGGGAACTCCATTCACTCAGAACTGCACTCAGTTGCCTCTTCTGTTGATTTTTAAACAGAATTGATTTTTAATACCAGAGCAAGAAAATTATCCCTGGTGATACCTGGCAACTATAGAATAAAATATTTGTAGATTTTTGTAACAGCAGTAGTAAGTAAAGCCTCAAATACTTCATGAGGTAAGAACTCCTTGTTAAATATCTGAAATCCCAGAGGCTTTCCCCAAGTCCTGAAGAAAAAGGAGGTGGAAAGTGAAGCCAGGATTGTGTCAGCAGGCTCAAAACTGAGCAGGGAGGTGACAGGAATCAAAGTGACAGGAATCAAAGTGACAGGAATCAAAGGGACCTACTTTGGTGCAGTTGTCACACACAACATCCTTGACAGACTCTGAGGAGATGAAGTGATGGAGGCAATGGTCCAGTGTCATGGGACGACCCTGAGTGCCAAGAAAAGCCAGAATTATTTGCAGGAATTTTAGGGTGCATTCCACTGGATTTTGGGAAAGGATTTTTAATAATTTCTTCCGTTGAAAAACTACAGAACTGCAGATTTATTTCATGAAAGAACTGGCTAAATGGCTGTGGGTGATCATGGAACTGTGGGGATTCTCCTTTAGCCTGGATAAAACATGGAAAACTTTGCAGCCTTTTGATAACAACAGCACTGATTCCCAGTGTGAGCCCTTCAGTGGGGTTTTTAACCACAGATTCTTTTCCTGTTCCTATTTATCTCTCATTCCAGCACTTCAGGGGTCACTTTATACTCTCTGGCCCTCTCCATAGGAAAAATACTGCTTTTAATGGAATTTAGGCCTCCTTGCTGCCCTTCCTCATATCCTGCCCTGCCAAGGATTGGATAAAACAAAACACAAAGGGCAGAAGATGTGTCCAAACCCCAATCCTGGCTGTCCAGGAGGGCACTCTGCAAACAGGAATCACAATTTCTATGAGTTGTGGAAAGAAATCACTAGCAGACATGAAGTAACAAACTCTCACAGTCCAAAAATATCCTGCAGATATTTCCGCAAAAATCCACAACCTTTTGTCATTTTGAAGTTTTTCAGAGCCAGAAAGAAATGGAAACAATTCCCAGCTGAAATTTCCCCTGGAAAAGCCTGGATGGGGTAAGGTGTGAGCTGCCAGCTGCAGGTCACCTTCCCAGGATGGGAAGCAGCCCTTGGGATATGATCTGGGCTCTTCAAATCCCACAGAAAAGACCAAATCCTCCACCAGGAGAAACAGAAATCTCTGGTGGCATCACCAAGTTCTGCTTGTTGGGCTCATCAGAACCTCACACCACCTGTTGGGGAGAAGGTCCTGCAGGAGCACAGGATTGTAACAGAGCAGGAAAATCAAGTCCTGAAGTAGCTCTGAATGTCTTCTGCACCTGAGGAAGGCCCTGGGAAGGGCAGGGTGGATCAGGAGCAGAGGGATACGTACCCACACAGCTGCTGGAATGCTCAGGGAGAGGCTGTCAAAGGTGTCAAACCTCACAGGGCTCTGCAAGAGAACATTCCAGAGCCAGCATTTATGTCAGTGATGCCTTCAGTTTTAGCTTTCATATTTTCCACATTCTGCAATGCATTAGGATGTAACTCTGAACTTCACATAAGTTAGCAAGTTCTCCTCACAGTTCAGTCAGACAAAACAATCCTTTTCCAGCCCCAGAACCAAGGACACTGCTGCAGCTTTGTAAACAACAAAAAAGCCCAAAAAGTGTAAATTGAGGAGAGCAAACTGGGAGGATAGGACTTCATAACCTGAAGCTGTAATTGTACAGTAAACCCCAATATGGAAATGGAGCAAAACTTATAAAAAAGTGTGAAAACTCGTGGCCATCTTGGGTGTAGCCCTGGCCAGGCTCTTGTACTGCCCAAGGTGTATCCTGTGAAGGCTTCTGAATAAATATCTACTTTATTCTTTAACACTGTGTAGCCTCTGTTCTAGGTAGCCTTCAAGGCATCATCAGTCCCCCAAAATTCCATCCCAGCTCTCCCAAGGTGAGCCTGTGCCCTGTGCTGTCCATAATTCCCTGGTGGAACAGGATCCAACCCCCTCAGTTTCCCAGCTGGGCCAGGGAACATCAGCAATGTTCTGCTCAGCCTCCTCCTCCTCACTCCAATTTGTTTGCAAGGTTTTGAGAAATAAAATTCAAATGTTCTCTTGGTTTGGGCTATAAATGAGTTTATTTTCTGGGGTTTTTTTCCATTATCCAGGTTGTCTTCATCCCCTTATTTGGGATAACTGGACTTTGCAAAATGTGCTGAATGAGCAGTGAGTCCTAAACTCACCCATGTGAGTGGATTTTCAGGTAATATTATTAATTAATTAATTGTTAATTCAATAATAGAATAAAACATCTATTATTCTGTTTGATGAGGCAGCTGTTACCCCCAAAAGTTGCATCACATGGATTTTTTTTTAAGTCTATTTAGGGATAAATCCTTGTTCATCACCAAGGGATGATGGTTCCAGGAAGCACTCTGAGTGTTGGAAATCCCTCCTCACATGACACAGATATTAATAACAATATAAAATATTATCTATTTCCATACCTGGTGCTCACAGTGTTTGCAGACCATGTTGCTGGTCAGCCTTCCATGGAAAGGGTGCTGAGATTTCCAGTGGTTGGACACAGGGGGAAGAGATCCTGCAACACAAAAATTGTCCTTGGATTTTCCATCCATCCACTTTCATCACTCCAGTCCCACACTTTTGCCCTGCAGTAACAAAATTAATGCCTCCAAAGCACATTTTTGTCTCAGTGATTAATAATTAATTGAGGTTTATTTATATTTTTGATTTCTATTCCAGTTCAGTACAAAGATCAATTAATATTATCCCTTTAATAAACAAAACTACCCTATGAATATTCAGAATATCCAGAAGGGATAAAATCCTACCTCTTGTTCTGCAGCTTATTTGCTTTTGGATTATTTCTGGTTGCTACAGAGGGAGATAAAAACATTTCATTAACCTTACCTCAGCAACATAGAAAAGACTTAAAAATTTAATACATGAAGTATTAAATGTGTTCCTATTTCATCCCTAATTGGCTTTTCTGGCATTAGAAAAATTGTGGCTCTTTATATTTGTAAGAACAAAAAAACCTGGTAGAGAACAAATTTATAATTGACAATTGCTTGTAAAAGGAATCATTAATCTGCAGAACTCTCTGCCTCAGAACTCTAAAATAGGAGATTTTGTCTCTTTTTTTGGTCTATATTTTAGGCAAAACCAGATATTTTCCATCTGCATCAAGTTTATCAGCAAGCTGGAGGACAAGATCAATTTTACCTCCATAAAACTCTTCCAGAAATGCCCTTTTTGCAGTTTTCAACCCTTTTTCAGGTGGGAACTACAGATCAGAGTAACTGCTTGGAGGGACTGACTTAAATCTCTACATCCCATGAATTTAGGAAAAGGAAAGCAGGAACACTGGAAATTCAGAGATATTTTCTTTGGAAAACCTGAGAATTCTTTAAATTTGACTTACTGATGAGTCCCTATCAAAGGATTAAAGAACAGCTTTGGGAAGAGAATCAAAATATCCTAAATACACAATTTCTGCTTGGGAATCTGGGCAAATTGCAGGAATTTCTGCTGAGGAAATAAGTGGGATCACCTCCAGGGAATGCACATCAAACAGATGGGTCACACGGGGCTGCCGGTCCCGTTCGTCCTCCAGGGAAGAGGTCAGGACATGGAACAGCTCATGGGCATCCTGGAAATGGAGGCAGAAGCAAGAGGCATCAAAAAACACCCCAGGAGGGCTGGAATTCCACAGGAAATGCAGGAAAAATTACAGCTCAGAGCCTGGATTTATATTTGTATTTATAGATGTGTAATTTTATATGTATATTTATATTTTATATTTATATTTTATGTTTTATATTTATATTTAAGCACATCTAAAATGTATATGTATATATACACATATATAATATATATTACATATACATGTATACATATATATTATATGTACATATATATGTGCATATACACATGTACATTATATCATATATAATATTATATATAAATATAAAATTTATAAGTACATACTAAATATAAATAATATTGAAAAATAAAGTTTCTAAATAACTATATCAGATATATTTATTCAATATA